>LPNX010266420.1:2260-183567 GCA_001517045.1 Pseudotsuga menziesii | reverse complement strand
AGATATACCCTAGAGTACTTGGAGTATGTCCAAAACTAAACCTTCACGGCTACCCGCAAGGAATATGTGGGCTGAAATGGAGTCTTTGGGGCTATTGTTCATAACACACCCATTAGGGTGTGACAGAGATCGGTGCCCCGAGGTCACTTTTTCAGAAGTTTCCGCTTCCTTTGGGTATTTTGCCATCGTGATGGTTCGATCTAGGTGTTGGATTTTTACCTGTTGGTTTGTTAATTTGGGAGAGTGAGTCCTAATTATACTAGTCACTAAAGTACTTTTGATACAGCTTGACTGATCGGGTGAACCGCAGCCAAGTGCAGAGCATACACACTGGAGTCTTGTCAATTTTAGTAAGTTTTAAACTGGGTGTTCTTGTTTAAAATAAAACCCTCCAGGAACCTCTTTCAATCCAAGTGGATCTCAATCGGGGAATAGAGGAGGGGTTAATTTTATAATATCTGAAAAACAAATGATGAAAAGAAAACAGATACATAATTCTAGTTTTCTAATTAGTCCTACCACGAATCGCTTTCCCCTTTCAGGTCAATCAAGAAGTCATGGGGTAAGTATTAAGATTACTTTGAAATATAAAGTTTGGAATATGAAATTAATAATAAAATACATTATACTACCCTACAGATTAGATCAATACTAGTTTGAAAAGAAATGAGCAAAAAGCAACAAAAAGGACACCGATGCAAATCCCCCAAGGGGGATGGGGAATGGGCTCGAAAGAGCCTACTCAAAAATAATTTTATTAACAGTGGTTACAATATCAGAGAACTGATATAATTCCTCTTGATCCTTATATGTATTGAAATCAAGAGATTACAAGGTGCGAAAATCAAAGGTTTTAGTCAAATGGGAGAATCGTGGGGGGATTTGAACGCTCCTGAAGACACTTCCGAACAGCAGCTTCCTTTATTTTTTGTTACACCTGCTAAAAACCAGCGAGCATGTTACAATAAAATATTCCCAAAATCACTTTAAGAGTACCTTTGGATAAGCCTACCTCAACTCAAAAAAGATGGAATTAAAACTAGCTAAACAAGTGAAAAAGGAACCAAGGAAAGCAAGCTTTCCTTGGGATTTTGGCTTGCTGTTTGTGCAGCCAATGAAATATGCACTTATTGCTTGATTTATCTTTTATAACAGCAAAAATAAATCTAATGCATGCAAGCTACAAGTTTTCTTCAAATTTCCATGCAAAAAGGACGATTTCCCTAAAGCTAGATCTAGAATGCTTATGAAACTTTTTAACTGCAAGATCTAGATTATGGTCTTTGATAAGATAGATATATGTTGGAATTACTTTTAATATGATATATCTAAGCACAATCAAAGCTATGAACAACGTAATCGGGTAAAAATGTTGATTTTGAGGGAGGAAGAGGAGGAGAGAAATGTCAGTTTCCTTGAAGATCCACATTGGAGCTTTCAGGTGGAATGTCGAGGGACTATGCCTTTGGAAGGTTTTGAAGAGAGTGAAGAAGCAAACTAGATCAGCATCCTCTCCAATGTAGGAACCTGCAGCTTAGCTGAAATCAAAGAACTTGCCAAGAAACTTGTGAGATCCGATTAGTACATACACAGAGATTCAAAATAACATGCATATAAGCTTATAGGACATGTTGAATCTAGATCTCTAAACATGCATCAAAGGAAGGAGATGGTCAATAAAATTATTGAAAAGCACCTTTCCTATCAAGATTATAATAAACCTATTATCAATCTTAACAACGGATCTACAAGCAATTAGCAAAAAATGAATACAGATACAGGTTACCTCAGTAAAATAATGGCAATAATCATCCACGCATGTAATGGCACAACACTATATAGCCTCCAAAGCTTTTCTTTATTTCAAATGAACAATTACAACAGTACAATAGCAGCAGCACCTCAATCCCAATTCTAACTAGCTTGGAAGAGGAGGTTGTGCCTGGATATATTCAAAATACAAGACATCCAGCCCAGGGGGGGCGCAATTCCTCATGGAATCAGATGAAATCAACTGATGGAGAGTTCATCAATGCAGAACTGAAGTTGAACTGAGCCTACTTGTCAACCGGGGGCTTGATTGAGCTGACACATGAACCCATACACCGACACATTAGTCCACAGAGCATCCAAGAGAGTCCACACGTGTGGAGGAGAGAGAGAGGGTGCAATTCCCCATGAAGACAGCTGAAGATCAACTCTGGATCTGATTTGATCTCCTCCTTCAGTCAAGGATTTGTCAGATAGAGTCAATCTGCTTCAGATCTGACTGATTTCAATCAAATCGGCTGAGAATCCACTGATTTAGGATTTTGGATTTGCTCCATTATTCATCAATTTATTAATTAAAATAATCAATAATTGATTTTTGGGGCTTTCTGACTTGAGTGATGGAAAATCACTCAAAACTTAGGAAATAGTGGGTCCATGGGTTTACATGGTGCTCTTAGCTTGAAAATGAGCACCTACATGACTGAAACCGATTATTTGGCCCAGTTTTATTACAAAATCAATTTTTCCAATTAAACTATTAAAAAATAGCCTAAGTTTTGCAAATATTAAATTTTAATAAAAAACACTGAAAAAACTAAAAAATTGAAAAAATGAAAAACACCTAGGGGGCCTTAGACATGTTCATATGACTCAAAAATGTTGTCTAGCATGTTTATACATTGACACATAGACTCTAATAACCTCAATAGGCCTAAATGCCAAGCCGACCACCCCAACTTTGGAGGTATGGAGTGAAAAACTCAAAAATTATCAGTCGTTTATTCAACAACCAATAATAACCAAGGGAAAAAACACCCTGGGCTGATCGGATTAACAAATAAAGTCTAAGAGACTGAGTCTTTTATAGACACTATCATGCTAGAACATTTATTACAATTCCCCCATGGGGTATGAACATGTGATATAGTACAACAAAGCTTCCCAGAAGCAAGACTGAAGGTTCTCTAAAGTCCGAACAAGTTATCCTTGTCCAGTTCACCAGGCTCACTTGATAAAAAAAACCACTAAGTACAACTTAGGTGGTAACATTCTGGATCCAACTGTGGGACGTGTGCTCGATCTGGTCTTTAAGGCAAGGAGAAGATACGAGAACACCAGAATCTTTGGTTTATATACCCTGTAAAAACATCTCAACTTGACAAAAAAAACCTTAGTAGCACAAGCTTTACATAAAAAACCAAATGAACCATTAAGCTGATTTATTTAAACAAAATAAATGTAGCTAACTAATGAAAACAAAAATGTTTGATTGTAGCTAAGTAAAAAACAAAAAATGTGGAAAGTAAGTGTTCTTTTTCAAGGAGCTTATTTTCCTACTCTAAGCATGATATAAAAAGGGTTAAGTGTAATCAGAAATCCAATGTAACCACCTAAGAATTTTATTAACATAAAAAAAAAAAAATTTCCTTGTCTTTGGTTACCAGCCAAAGTAAGGATACTTTATTCAGAAAATGCAAACCTGCGTGATGATCCGAAAGGGGTGGGATGGATGGGAAATCATAGGCATGAATAATGTCGTCAAACTTCCTCCCAAACTGGTAAGTGCTTGCGCAGGCTGCTTCTATCCATGATTGGACAGGGTTGATGTACAAATCAGAATGATGAGGCAGATTGACTACATCATCATACTGATCATCAAGGCTTACCGGATGATAATTCACTGTATAAGCCCCAAGCGGCTCCAAGTCATGAGGAAATTCTATATGTGAACATGATAGTTGAGACTGATATTCTAATAACTGCATCACATCTATCTTTTCACAACACTGCTTCTCCATGTCTTCATTATTGATACCTTTGTGTGGCTCTGCATGATATGACTCTGAATGATCATATGGATAAACTGCATGCTCCTTTTTCATATCGAAGTTTCCCAACGCCACATGGTCCATGCTCTGTCCTTTAGATATGCCATAGACAAAAAAATCAATAAAACCATCAAAAGTTTCTGGTTCATTATTTTCCTCTTTATTCATGTCACAGACTGGATTTTCCATGAATGTCCAGGACTCCTCGTCAACATCTTTATCGGGGATAAGGGAGTCCTCGTCACTTGTATCATGCTCCAAGCTCTACTTGTCCTAATTTTCATACTCATCTTCTTCAAAGAAAAGGTCACAAGGTAGTAAACCTTCCAGACTGTCATCATTATATGGAGAACACATAGGAGTCTCATCATGTATATTACAGTTTTCATCATAAGTTTCACTATAAGATTCTGTAATGGTTTCATCCTCAGGCTTGTACTGTTTAGATGGTAACAAAGGGTAGGCCTGGCCTACCATGTATATATGATCAGGCTCGCTTGAATTTGTTTCCCGATTACTAACCTCGGGAAGTCCATGTTCCATGACTTGGTTTGCAACATAACAAGTGCTTTCTTGGTGGAATTGTTCACAGGGTCTACACCATGGAATTACTTCTTCTACCATGTTAGCTGAGTCTAACATGTTTGGAATCCTAGGTTCTTGTTGAGGAAACTTCTTTTGATACATCTGATTTTGCCTAGGCTGAAAGTTCCTAGGTCCATTATTTCTTTCCATTGTGATTATTCTATTGTGCATAGGATTCAATTGTGCAGACTGATCTATCATAAGTTGGTTTTGACTAGTAACCAAGTCTTTTATCATGTCTGTTACCTTTTCCATGGGATCTTTAGAGGCTCCCTTTTCTTCTGATTCAAAGGATTTTCCCTTTTCTTCATTGTATGAAGTGTTTCCCCTAGTGTAACCTGGAATGTTGGATTTGCTTGAACACTGCATATTCTTTTCTATTTTCTCGGCCAATTCCTGAGCAGTTTTTAGATCAGTCGGCTCTTTGTCCCTTAGCTGGTACCTCAAATCACCAGTGAAAGCTTCGATGTAATATATGAGGATGGAGGCATCCCTTGGCTTGATTTCTCTAGGGAGGTCCGCAACCACATGCCTGAACTTAGTATTAAACTCATCAATGGTTTCATTCTCCATCTTCTTTATGTTATGGAGGGTAGCAAGTAGATGTCTTGGTTCTTTCTTTTCCCCCCATTTCTTCTTAAAACCCTCTAGGAATTCACTAAGAGTTTTATATGAATCATCATCTAGGTCGAAGTACCATTCTTCAGCATCATCTTCCAAGGATAAAGCAAAGAGCGTCATTTTGACATCATCATGGTCATGGGTAGCATCATTGCAATAACTAGCTAGGTGCTTTTCAAGCTTTCGAAGGTGAGACTTGGCAGTGATGGCATTATTGCCTTGAAATATGGGGACCTTCTTGATAGCATCATTCGGAATGTCATGAGGACTACCTGCTATCTGATAAAAGTCAAGGGGTTTATAAAATTCCGTCATTTCTTGAGATTAGTGAGCATGACTCTCTACAAATATGTGATGGATATCTGAGAGGGATTGGTCTCCTAAATCTTCAAGGTTTTTATGAGAAGTCTGTCTATTCAATATTTCCCTAATAAACCTTTCGGGATCAGGGAGAGGATTGAATAATTGTCGGCGGTTTCTTCGGGTAGAAATTCTTGAAGGGATGTTAGATAGTGGAGTCGCCAGATGGATCGAGTTTTAATTTGTATGTTTTTTAAAGACTAGATCAATCAAAAGTTTTTTATCTTTTTAGTTGTTTAGAAAAAAGCTAAGCTAAGTCGTACTCGGGAATAAAAAAATTTATCCCCGGCAACGGCGCCAAAAGGTGTTTCCACCTTTCACACACCTAGGTCACGTGGCAGAAATCTTCACACCACTCGGTGTGTCCTTGGGGGCAAGTCTCGAGTCAAGGTTGTCACCTTGTTCTTGACTCCTCCATTTAGGCTCAACTCCTAATGGAGCCAAGGGGGGTATACCCTATTAAGTTACTAAGGATAATTACTTAGCGTTGTGATGTTAAACTGATTGAGTTTCTTAGGAGTTTGCAATTTAACTATAGATGATCAAAGATGGCAAGATACAAAAGATGAACACACGAAAGCACAATGCTGAGACACAATATATATATATAAAACAAGAAAATAACCAGTGCCTTAGAATGGAGTCAAAAAATAGAAACAATGTACTTGCGCGTGCTTGGAGTGAGTGTTTTGCGATTGCCTCTTGGTATGTTTTAAGTTAAAATTGAAGTGTGAGTTGATTAAAATTAGGCAAAGCGGGGACTCCAGATATACCCTAGAGTACTTGGAGTATGTCCAAAACTAAACCTTCACAGCTACCCGCAAGGAATATGTGGGCTGAAATGGAGTCTCTGGGGCTATTGTTCATAACGCACCCATTAGGGTGTGACAGAGATCGGCACCCCGAGGTCACTTTTCATAAGTTCCTACTTCCTTTGGATATTTTGCCACCATGATGGTTCGATCTAGGTGTTGTATTTTCACTTGTTGGTTTGTTAATTTGGGAGAGTGAGTCCTAATTATACTAGTCACTCAAGTGATTTTGATACAGCTTGATTGATCGGATGAACCGCAGCCAAGTGTAGAGCATACACACTGGAATCTTGTCAATTTTAGTAAGTTTTAAACTGGGTGTTCTTGTTTAAAATAAAACCCTCCAAGAAAATCTTTTGATCCAAGTGGATATCAATCAGGGAATCGAGGAGGGGTTAATTTTATAATATCTGGAAAAAAAATGATCAAAATAAAACAGATACACAATTCTAGTTTTCTAATTAGTCCTACCACGAATCTCTTTCCCCTTTCAAGTCAATCGGGAAGTCATGGGGTAAGTATTAAGATTACTTTGAAATATAAAGTATGGAATATGAAATTAATAATAAAATAAATTATACTACCCTACAGATTAGATCAATACTAGTTTGAAAAGAAATGAGCAAAAAGCAACAAAAAGGACACCGACGCAAATCCCCCCAGGGGGGGATGGAGAATGGGCTTGAAAGAGCCTATTCAAAAATAATTTTATTAACAGAGGCTACAATATCAGAGAACTGATATAATTCCTCTTGATCCTTATATGGATTTAAATGAAGAGATTACAAGGTGCGAAAATCAAAGGTTTTAGTCAAATGGGAAACCCCTAGGGGGATTTGAACGCTCCTAAAGACACTTCCGAACAGAAGCTTCCTTTATTTTCTATTACACCTGCTAAAAAAAAGCGAGCATGTTAGAATAAAATATTCCCAAAATCACTTTAAGAGTACCTTTGGATCAGCCTACCTTAAATCAAAAAAGATGGAGTTAAAACTAGCTAAACAAGTGAAAAAGGAACCAAGGAAAGCAAGATTTCCTTGGGATCTTGGATTGCTGTTTGTGAAGCCAATGAAATATGCACTGATTGCTGGTTTTATATTTTATAACATCAAAAATAAATCTAATGCATGCAAGCTACAATTTTTCTTCAAATTTCAATGCAAAAAGGACGATTTCCCTAAAGCTAGATCTAGAATGCTTATGAAACTTGTTAACTGCAATATCTAGATTATGGGATTTGATAAGATAGATCTATGTTGGAATTACTTTTAAGATGATATATCTAAGCACAATCAAAGCTATGAACAATGTAACCGGGTAAAAATGTTGATTTTGAGAGAGGAAGAGGAGGAGAGAAATGTTGGTTTCCTTGAAGATCCACAGTGAGCTTTCAGGTGGAATGTCGAGGGACTATGCCTTTGGAAGGTTTTGAAGAGAGTGAAGAAGCAAACTATATCAGCATCCTCTCCAATGTAGGAACCTGCAGCTCAGCTGAAATCAAAGAACTTGCCAAGAAACTTGTGAGATACGATTAGTACATACACAGAGATTCAAAATAACATGCATATAAGCCTATAGGACATGTTGAATCTAGATATCTAAACATGCATCAAAGGAAGGAGATGGTCAATAAACTTATTGAAAAGAACCTTTCCTATCAAGATTATAATAAGCCTATTATCAATCTTAACAACGGATCTACAAGCAATTAGCAAAAAATGAATACAGATACAGGTTACCTTAGTAAAATAACGGCAATAATCATCCATACATGTAATGGCACAACACCGTCTAGCCTCCAAATCTTTTCTTTATTTCAAATGAAGAATTACAATAGTACAATAGCAGTAGCACCTCAATCCTAGTTCTAACTAGCTTGGAAGAGGAGGCTCTGCCTGGATATATACAAAATACAAGACATCCAACCTAGGGGGGGCGCAATTCCTCATGGAATCAGATGAAATCAACTAATGGAGAGTTCATCAATGTAGAAATGAAGATAAACTGAGCCTACTTGTCAACCGGGGGCTTGATTGAGCTGACACATGAACCCTTACACCGACACATCAGTCCACAGAGCATCCAAGAGAGTCCACACATGTGGAGGAGAGAGAGAGGGTGCAATTCCCCATGAAGACAGTTGAAGATCAACTTTGGATCTGATTTTATCACCTCCTTCAGTCAAGGATTTGTCAGATCCAGTCAATCTGCTTTAGATCTGACTGATTTCAATCAAATCGGCTGAGAATCCACTGATTTATGATTTTGGATTTGCTCCATTATTCATCAATTTATTAATTAAAATAATCAATAATTGATTTTTGGGGCTTTCTGACCTGAGTGATGGAAAATCACTCAAAACTTAGGAAATAGTGGGTCCATGGGTTTACATGGTGCTCTTAGCTTGAAAATGAGCACCTACATGACTGAAACCGATTATTTGGCCCACTTTTATTACAAAATCAATTTTTCCAATTAAACTATTAAAAAATAGCCTAAGTTTTGGAAAAATTAAATTTTAATAAAAAGCATTGAAAAAATGAAAAAATTGAAAAAATGAAAAACACCTAGGGGGACTTAGACATGTTCATATGACTCAAAAATGATGTCTAGCATGTTTATACATTGACACATAGACTCTAATAACCTCAATAGGCCTAAATGCCAAGCCGACCACCCCAACTTTGGAGGTATGGAGTGAAAAACTCAAAAATTATCAGTCGTTTATTCAACAACCAATAATAACCAAGGGAAAAAACACCCTGGGCTGATTAGATTGTCAAATAAAGTCTAAGAGACCGAGTCTTTTACAGACACTATCATGCTAGAACATTTATTACAATTCCCCCATGGGGTATGAACATGTGATATAGTACAACAAAGCTTCCTATAAGCAAGACTAGAGTTTCTTTGAAGTCTGAACAAGTTATCCTTGTCGAGTTCACCAGGCTCACTTGATAAAAAAAACCACTAAGTACAACTTAGGCGGTAACAAGCACTCTGTTTCTTTCTTGACCATTTGATTGGTCCTTTAGCAAGCATGAACACATATCCTGATATTGAATTTTGATCTGTGTTGTCACCTACCCAATCACTATCAGTAAACCCAATCAAATCAAGATCAGATTTAGCTTTGTAGAAGATCCCATGAGTTCTTGTTCCGTGAACAAAGTTAAGGATCCTTTTGGCTGCTCTCCAATGGATCTCATGAGGCTGATCCATGTATCTTGAAACCACACTTACTGCATAAGAAATATCAGTTCGAGTGTGTGTAAGGTAAAGCAAACACCCAATCAACTGCCTATACAGTGTATTATTTACCATAGGAGAAGAACCCGCTTCTTCAAGCTTAACTCCTGAAAGGAAAGGAGTCTTGCTTGGCTTGCAATATTTCATGTTGAACTTGTTCAGCAAATCTAAATCATACTTGGACTGATGTACTTTTGTTCTGTGTTGGGATTGATCAATTTTGAGACCCAAGAATTGGCTCAACAACCCCAAATCAATCATAGAAAATGCATGGTTCATTGCATCCTTCAAGGGGGAAATCTCTTTCTTTGAACTTCCTATAATCAGAAGGTCATCCACATACAAGACAATAATCATCAAAGAACCATGAATCAGCTTCAAATAAACATTAGGATCAGACTTGCATCGAACAAAACTCAATGATAGCAGAAATCCATCAATCTTTGCATACCAAGTCATGGGGGCTTGCTTGAGCCCACACAATGATTTCTTTAACCTGCACACAAAAGATGGATTAGAAACAAACCCTTGAGGTTGCTGCATGTAAATCTCTTTACTAAAATAAATCACACTTCACATCCATGTGATCTACCTCCCACTGCTTCGAAGCTGCAATGGCTAAGGCTAGCCTTATGGAGTCCATCTTTGCCACTGGTGCAAAGGTTTCATTGTAGTCAATACCATGTACCTGTGAGTAGCCCTTGGATACCAATCTTGCCTTGTATTTCAAATGTGAACCATCAGCAGCAAATTTGTTTTGAAAACCCACTTACATTGAACTAGCTTCCTCCCTAGGGGAAGATCAACCGGTTCCCAAGTGTTGTTCTTCTGGAGTGAGCTGAATTCTTCTTTCATGGCTGCTTGCCAGCTTGGATCATGTGTTGCATATTCATATGTCTGTGGGTCTGATTCAACCATCATATAGCACTTCTCTGCAAACAAAGGGTCATTCATACACAGGGCACTCTCAAACTAAGATCTAGTCCTCCTAGGTTCACTAGGATTTCCAGCTAGTTCCCCGGCTGCATGAATGGTCTTTGCTTCCCATTTTGGTCTTGTAGGACTGTTAGGATCTACAATTAAATCATAATTATTAGAAATATCAGAATCAGCAAACTCATTTGTCTCTTCACTTACATTCAATGGTTCAGGTGGTGAAGAAGACTCTCCAACTTCAACTACTGCTAAAGGCTCTTCTTGGAACTGAACACTCCTTTCAATGAAAGATTTGTTTGTGCTAAAGTTGATCATCTTGTACCCTTTTTAATATTCAGAATACCCAACAAATAGGAACACTTGGATTTGGGGCTACAAAGCCTTTCTCTTTTCAGTTGAAATTCTAGCCCAAGCCTTTGAGCCAAAAATCCTAAAATGGGCCACATCTGGCTTGTGCCCACTCCAAGCTTTGAAAGGAGTCATACCATCAAGATATTTATGAGGCACCCTATTCTGGATATAGGATGCATATTTTATAGCCTCGGTCCAAAACTTTGGTGGCAAAGTCTTAGCCTCCATCATACAAGTTTCCATCTCCTTCAATGATCTGTTCTTTCTCTCAGCAACACCATTTTACTGTGGTGTGTAAGGGATTGAATGCTACATATGAATACCTGCATCTTTACAATATTGAATGAAATCATACTTGACATACTCACCACCATTGTCATATCTGAGGATATTGAGTCTCCTCCCAGACTGGTTTTCAACCAAGGCCTTAAAGACTTTGAAGAGGTCAAAAAATTCAGACTTATGCTTCAGGAAGTAAACCCAACAATACCTGAAAAAATCATTTGTGAAGGTCAATGAATATTTGGCTTGACTCATTGACATATGAGGAAATGGACCAGCAACAACACTGTGGATCAACTCAAGAGGTGCAGAGGTTCTCTCATGACTAGCTCTCTCAAATTTGTGCTTTGGGTGTTTTCCTAGGATACAACCTTGATAGACTCCCTTGGAAAACTTAATCTTTGGTAACCCTACGACCATATCCTTTTCACTCAGATCAGAAAGATACTTATAGTTAATATGGTCAAATATTTCATGCCAAAACTTGCTTGCCTCATTAGCATGAATTAGAAGAGCATAGGGGTTTGAGTAGGGTATAAAATGTGAAAACATGTATACCTTCGAAGTGTGATCTACAACACCTTTTGCAATGACTTTACCATTCGATATCTTTGTGACCTCAACATCATCAGGGGAGAAGATGACCTTCTTTGGAGACCCTGTGTGAGTCATCTGATACACTAACAAGAGGTTAGAGACAAGACCTAGAACATACAACACATTATTGAACTTACCATGGTCAAGATCAATCCTTCCTTTCCCCAAACCGTCAGTGAGAGAGTCATCTCTAGGCACTATTGGTGGACCTTTCGACATGTTAAGAGAGGAGAATGCCTCCTTGGTCGAAACCATATGTATTGAAGTTCCAAAGTCTATGATGAAGCTAGGTGAGCTTGATGTGCCAGCAACCAAAGCATGTACTCTCTCTTTGTCCTCTGAATTTGATCCTCCTTCCCTCTTCTTTGAGATGTTATTCTTCTCCAGGAGTTGGGTCAACATGTCAATTTGCTTCTTCATACAGGAGCTCTCGGGATGATAGCCCTTACTACAATATGCGCACTTGCTCATTTATCCTTTGTTCTTCTTCTTCTGGAAGTTCTTCTTGGAGCCTTGGGGCTCCTCTTGAGACTTGTTCTTGTCTCTCTTTTTCTCAGGTGGCTTCTTAGCTTTCTTCTTGCCTTTTTAATCCACCCTTGAATCTCCATCAACCAAAGCTTGGTCTTTGGAAGGTTTGATGGTGCCCATCATCACCAGTTTATCTTGTTCTTGTGTGAGGGATTCCATGAACTCTGCAAGCTTAGACATCTTCCAGGCTCAAGCTATCAACTTTGTGGCATGGAAGGTCGAAAAAAACACTGAATAGTAAGGGCCAAGCTTCGAGAGTATGGCCAAAACTAGTTTCTCTTCCTTCTTTTCAATTCCACACTATTTTAGCCGCAAAACAAGGGCTTTAAACTTGGAAAAGTAGAGTTGCATGGATTCAAAGCTGCTGGGACTCAAAGAGATCAATTCATTCTCAATTTTATTTCCTCTCATCTCATCTTTCTTACCAAAAATATATATAAGCTTCTCCCATACTTCATTAGGTGATGTCAATCCATCAAGATGGAAGAGGAGGTCTCTTGATATGCTCAGACACAAAAGACCATAGGCCTCATCCCTCCTGTTGTGCCTTTTAATTTTCTCTACAGCTGCATTGGGCTCTACCTCAGTTGCCATAGTCACCCTATAGAGACCTTTTGCTCTCAACAGTATCTCCATCTCTGCTTTCCATTGAAAGAAATTAAATGGAGTCAAGATGATCTTCTGAGATTGATCCATAGCTCAGAAACGGTTCCCTTCAGTCAACAAAATATGCTCCCAATCAAGATGTCAAACCCGCAATAGCAATATGGAAGGAGATAAATTGATCTACAAAGGCTCTGATACCATGTGTAAATTGAACCCAAGTGATAGAACAATTGCACTCGCAAAATTTCTAATCAAACATGCATAATTACAAACAAAGGAGACTGAAATTGGAGCATAACACTAATCTGTATTGAATAAGTGTACAATAGCCAACCTTATGAAGTAATAGACTACTGCAATATATAATTACATGAGAGATTCGAATGCATAAGGATTCCATTTGAAATAGTCAAAAAGTAGGCTTACTAAATCTAGTCAAATCCCCTATAGGTGCATAAAGCAGTTTCCAAATCCACTTAGAGTCTCATGAATTGGCAAAGTCAAGTAGGAAAGATAATAAGGGATGGAAATAAAACTCATACATGCTTTTATTAGGAGAAAATGATGGAGGATGATGAGGGAAAAAAACAAGTCAACTACACCTAGTCTTACTTTCCCTTTTGCCTTATTTATCAATAAAACAGGCAACTTAGTGGAAAAAGTAGATATGTGCTTTGGAGGATCTGGAATAAAGTAGGCATGCTAAATATGGTTTCTAGGAGGTTTCCCAAGTGCTCCATGACTCAATTTTAGCAATTTTGACTTCTAGGACATGTGTGAGACAACTTGCATAGAGTGGAATATAGGAAACTAGGCAAATAAGACAAAAATGGATTAATTAATGTCTAAGGTAGCTAACTATGGGTTGATTATTCTAACATTGCTTAGCTTGCAATATTTCATGTTGAACTTGTTCATAAAATCTAAGGCATAATTGGACTGATGTACTTTGATTCCATGTTGGGATTGAGCAATTGCGAGACCCAAGAATTGGCTCAACAATCCCAAATCTGTCATAGAAAATGCATGGTTCATTGCATCCTTCAAGGAGGCAATCTCTTTCTTTGAACTTCCTGTAATCAGAAGGTCATCCACATACAAGACAATAATCATCAAAGAACCATGAATCATCTTCAAATAGACATTAGGGTTATACTTGCATCGAACAAAACTCAATGACAACAGAAATCCATCAATCTTGGCATACCAAGCCCTAGGGGCTTGTTTGAACCCATACAATGATTTCTTTAACCTGCACACTAAATATGGATTAGAAACAAACCCTTTAGGTTGCTGCATGTAAATCTCTTCAGTGAGATCTCCATTTAGGAAATCACACTTCACATCCATGTGATGTACCTCCCACTGCTTCGAAGCTGCAATGGCTAAAGCTAGCCTTATGGACTCCATCTTTGCCACTGGTGCAAAGGTTTCATTCTAGTCAATACCATGTACTTGTGAGTAGCCCTTGGCTACCAATCTTGCCTTATATTTAAAAGGTGAACCATCAGCAGCAAACTTATTCTTGAAAACCCACTTACATTGAACTAGCTTCCTCCCCAGGGAAAAACAACCAGTTCCCAAGTGTTGTTCTTCTGGAGTGAGCTAAATTCTTCTTTCATGGATTTTTTCCATCTTGGATCATGTGTTGCATATTCATATGTCTGTGGATCTGATTCAACCATCAGATAGCACTTCTCAGTAAATAGAGGATCTTTCACACAAAGGGAACCCTCAAACTGAGATCTAGTCCTCCTAGTGTCACTAGGATTTTCAGCTAGTTCCCCAGCTGCATGAATGGTATTTATTGTCCATTTTGGTCTTGTAGGAATTTCAGGCTCTGTAATCAAATCATCATTATCAGACATATCAGAATCACCAAACTCATTAGTCTCTCCACTTACAATCAATGCATCTGGTGGTGAAGAAGACTCTCCAACTTCAACTGCTACTAAAGACTCTTCTTGGAACTGAACACTTCTTTCAATGAAAGCTTTGTTAGTGCTCAAGTTGATCAGCTTGTACCCTTTTGAATCTTTAGAATACCCAAAAAATAGGAACTCTTGTATTTGGGGCTGCAAATACTTTCTCTTTACAGTTGGAATTCTAGCCCAAGCCTTTGAGCCAAAAATCCTGAAATGGGTCACATCTGGCTTGTGCCCACTCCAAGCTTTGAAAGGAGTCATACCATCAAGCTACTTATGAGGCACCCTATTCTGGATGTAGGATGCATATTTTATATCCTTGTCCCAAAACTTTGGTGGCAAAGTCTTAGCCTCCATCATGTAGGTTGACATCTCCTTCAGCGACCTATTCTTTCTCTCAGCAACACCATTTTGCTGTGGTGTGTAAGGGATCGAATGCTGCATATGAATACCTACATATTTACAATACTAAATGAAATCATACTTGATATACTCACCACCATTGTCAGATATGAGTATCTTGAGTTTCCTCCCATACTGGTTTTCAACCAAGGCTTTAAAGACTTTGAAGAGGTCAAAAACTTCAGACTTATGCTTTAGGAAGTGAACCCAACAATACCTGGAAAAGTCATCCATGAAGTTTAGTGCATATTTGGCTTGACTAATGGACATATGAGGAAATGGACCAGCAATGTCACTGTGGATCAACTTAAGAGGTGCAGAGGTTCTGTCATGACTAGCTCTCTCATATTTGTGCTCTGGGTGTTTTCCTAGGATACAACCTTGATAGACTCCCTTATAAAACTTGATCTTTGGTAACCCTATGACCATATCTTTTTCACTCAAAGCAGAAAGATACTTGTAGTTAATATGGCCAAATATTTCATGCCAAAGCTTCCTTGCCTCATTAGCATGAATTAGAAGAGCGAAGGGGTTTGAGTAGGGTAGAAAATGGGAAAACATGTATACCTTCGAAGTGTGATCAACAACACCTTTTGCTATGACTTTACCATTCGAAATATCAGTGATTTCAATATCATCAGGGGAGAAAATGACTTTATTGGAGACCCAGTGTGAGTCATCGGATACATTGACAAGAGATTAGAGGCAAGACCTGTAACATACAACACATTATTGAACTTACCATGGTCAAGATCAATCCTTCCCTTCCCCAAATTGTCAGTGAGAGAGTCATCTCCCAAAACTATCAGTGGACCTTTCAACATGTCAAGAGAGGAGAATGCCTCTTTTGTCAAAACCATATGTCTAGAAGATCCAGAGTCTATGATGAAGCTAGGTGATCTTGATGTGCCAGCAACCAAGGAATGTACTCTCTCTCTGTCCTCTAAATTTGATCCTCCTTCCCTCTTCTTTGAGCAATCAAGAAGGGAGATGTTATTCTTCACCAAGAGTTGGGCCAACATGTCAATTTGCTTCTTCATACAAGAGATCTTGGGATGATATCCCTTATTGCAATATGCGCACTTGCTCAATTCTCCTTTGTTCTTCTTCTTCTTGGATTTCTTCTTGGAACCTTGGGGCTCCTCTTGAGACTTGTTCTTGTCTCTATTTTGCTCATGTGGATTTTTAGATTTTTTCTTGCTTTTTGAATCCAGCCTTGAATCTCTAGCAACCAAATCTTGGTCTTTGGAAGGTTTGATGGTACCCATCATCACCAACTTATCTTATTCATGTGTGAGGGATTCCATGAAATCTGCAAGCTTAGGCATCTTCCAGGCTCGAGCTGTAAACTTGGTGGCATGGAAGGTTGAAAAAAACACTGAATAGTCAAGGCTAAGCTTAGAGAGTATGGCCAAAACTAGTTGCTCTTCATTATTTTCCATCCCTCATTGTTTTAGCTTCAAAACAAGGGCTTTAAACTTGGAAAAATAGAGTTGCAAGGATTCGAAGCTACTGGGACTCAAGGATATCAGCTCATTCTTGATTTGATGTCCTCTCATATCATCTATATTACCAAAAATCTCTACACACTTCTCCCACACTTCATTAGGTGATGTCAATCCATCAAGATGGAAGAGGAGGTCTCTTGAAATGCTCAGACACAAAATACCATAGGCCTCATCCCTCCTGTTGTGCCATTTGATTTTCTCTGCAGCTGCATTCGGCTCTCCGTCAGTTTCCATAGTCACCCTGTAGAGACCTTTCACTCTCAACAATATCTCTATCTCAGCTTCCACTCAAATAAATTGAATGGAGTCAAGATGATCTTTTGAGATTGGTCCATATCTCAGAAACTATGCCCTTCAGTCAACAAAATATGCTCCCAGTCAAGATGTCGAACCTACAATAGCAATATGGAAGGAGAGAAATTGATCTACAAAGGATCCGATACCATGTGTAAATTGAACCCAAGAGATAGAACAATTACACTCACAAAATTGCTAATCAAACATGCAAAACTAACACCAAAAAAGACTGAAATTGGAGCATAACACTAATCTGTATTGAGTAAGTTTACAATATCCAACCTTATGAAGTAATAGGCTGATGAAATATATAATTACATGAGATATTTGATTGCATAAGCATGCCATTCGAAAATGTCAAAAAGCAGGCTTACTAAATCTAGTCAAATCCCCCATAGGTGCATAAAGCAGTTTCCAAATCCACCAAGATGCTCATGAATTGGCTAAGTCAAGTAGGAAAGTGAATGAGGGATGGAAAATCAACTCATGCATGCTTTTATTAGGATAAAAGGAGGGAGGATGATGTGGGAAAAAAACAAGTCAACTACACCTAGTCTAGCTTTTCCTTTTGCCTTAAATCTCAATAAAACATGCAACTTTTCAGAAAAAGAAGATATGTGCTTTGGAGGATTTGTGATAAATTAGACATGCTAAAATGGGTTTCTAGGATGTTTCCCAAGTGCTCCATGACTCATTTTTAGCATGTGTTGACTTCTAGGACATGTAGAAGGAAACTAGCATAGAGTGGAATCTAGGAAACTAGGTAATAAGAGAAAAATGATTTAATTAATGTCTGAGGTAGATAACTATGGGTTGATTATTCTAACAGACCTAAATAAATCTTTAGCTTCTACCCATTTGGTAACATAATCTTTACGAACCAAGATATATTTCTTTTTACGAGACATGGGAGAGATTGGTCCTACAAAATAAAGAGCCCATTTTTCGAAAGGATCAATCATGACCTGTGGCTGTAAAGGAATTTGGTATGATGTTGTGGGTCTACCAATTCTTTGACAAATATCGCATCCATTGACATACTTGGCAACATCCTTAAAAATTCTTGGCCAGTAATAACCAGAGTGCTGTACTTTGTATGCTGTCTGTTTATCTGAAAAAGTGGCCTCCATATGGTCCATCATGGCATGCTCGGAGGATGTCTGTCATTTCATACTCTCGCACACATATTCTAATAATAAGATCTGAGCCAGTGCAAAAGAGGTCATTATCAACCTAGGAATAGTTAGAACTTTGTACTATTATGCGGCATTTCTCGTATGGAGCCAAATGGTGTGGTACTTTTCCAATCGCTAGATAGTTTGCAATATCAGCAAACTAAGGGGTTTGAACCGATACAGTGAACAGATGTTCGTTCGGAAAAGTATCATCAATAGGTTTAGTATCACTATCGTGTTGTATACGAGAAAGAAAATCTACTACTAAGTTTTATTTACCAGGTCGATCAATGACGGTAATATTAAATTCTTGCAATAGGAGAAGCCACCGGGTAACTCTACCATTGGTGATCGGTTTATTCATTAAGAATATAATGGCAGAGTGATTGGTGTGCACAAAAAATTCATACCCTTGTAATATAATGGAGGAATTTATTAATAGAATAAACTACTGCCAAAAATTCTTTATTCTCAGAAACAGTATAGTTTAATTCGGCAGGAGAAATTTTTTTGCTAATAAAATAGATGGCATAAGGTGATTGTCCTTCTTTTTGGCCTAGGACTCCTCCTATGGCTATATTGAAAGAATCAGTAGATATATGAAAGGGAAGGGTCCAGTCAGGGCCTCTAAGTATTGGTGCTACTGATAGTTTATCTTTTAAAATCTCAAAATCATTTTGACAAGATTTTGTCCATTGGAACTACATATTTTATGAGCAATTTAAACAATGGTGCAGCTATATTTGTAAAGTTTTCAATAAAGCGGTGATAATAGCCTGCATGACCGAAAAATATTCTAACCTCCTTCTGGGTTTTTGGAGAGGGAAGGCCAACTATTACTTCGATCTTAGCAGGGTCTACCTTAATTCCTTGAGAAGAAATATGGTGTCCTAGAACTATACCTTCTGCCAGTAACATTTTACACTTTTCATGACTAAGAGCTAATTTTGTCTATTGAAATCGGATCAAAACTTTCTCAAGGTTGTCAAGAGCTTCTTGAAAAGTATTACCATAGGCTGTAAAATAATCCATGTATACCTCAACACAGTCATGTATAAGATCAAAAAAGATGCCTAAGACTGCTCGCTGAAAAGTAGCGGGTGCATTACATAACCCAAATGGAAAAAATCGATAAGCAAATGTACCCTAAGGACATGTAAAAGTGGTCTTATCTTGATCTTCAGGTGCTATTCAGATCTGATTGTATCCACTATATCCATCAAGAAAGGAAAAATACTGCTTACTTGACAAGGTATCTAATACTTGGTCAATAAAGGGCAAAGGAAAGTAGTCTTTAAGAGTGGCTTTGTTTAGTTCCATAAAATCAACACAAATACGCCATTTCCTTGTAACTTTCTTTGGAACAAATACTAGAGGAGACACCCATTTGCTATCGAAAATAGGATAGATGAAACCAGTGGTAAGGATTTTTTGTAATTCTTCTTTTACTACCTCCTTCAAAGCAAGATTCATCCTCCTCTGAGGCTGTCTTACATGTGGTATATTTGGATCCATATAAATGTGGTGATGACAAGTGTCAGGGTGTATATGCTTCATATCAGTGTATTCCCATGCAAATGCTCTGGCTTGTTTTTTAAAACCTTAATTAGTTGAGCTTGTTGATATTCACTTAATCCTACATTTATATGCAAAAAAAATTTAGGGACAACTTCACAAGGTATGGTGAAAGGTCCTGTATGCTCTTCGATGGTGAAGACACAAGGTGCTTATGTAAACATTGAGAGAGCCATAGTTTCTTGAAACTCATCTCCAAAGATTTGATCAAATTTAGCAAACGACTGAGGAAAATCTATACTAGTGGTGGAGGAAATAAACTAATTCAATACATTCTCAGTAGTCTTCTCTTGCAATGCCTAGGAGAAATCACTAGGAAAGGAAAGGTCATCAAAATTTTAATCCCCAAAGGAACAATTTAACCACCAGGAATTTTCAGTTATTGGTTGTGCTGGGGGATATAAAATAAGTCTTTAGGTAGACAACCCATTGGAAATGGTCATCTCCCCATCCCTACATCCTATAAAAGCATTGGCAGTAGCTAACCATGGTCTTCCCAAGATGATAGGATGTCCTTTAGAAGGATCCTTTGATTCTATGACCATGAAGTCAATGGGGTATTCCCATGAAGCTACTAATACAATAATTTCGTCCAGGACTCCAGCAGGCTTTACCGTAGTACGGTCTACTAGTTCCAAGATGGAAGGGGTAGGTCGAAGAAATTGTCCCAACTATAAAACTTCTAAAACTGCGGTGGTCATCATATTGATGGATGATCCTAAATTGATTAATTTTTTACCTATGGCAGTATTATTTATGACTACAGTCACTACTGGGGCCCCTGGATTTGTATATTTTGCAATTCGGGACTAATCTGTCATATATTCAGACATATCTCCTATGACATGAATTGTAAGGGGGTCTTTTTGTTTCTTCCCTAGGCGTTTAATGCATAATTACTTTATCACCTTACTATAAATTGGTGTGTCTTTAATAGCTTGTAATAACGAGATTTTGATACAGATATGCTTTAAATCATTCAAGATATCATACTCAGAGTGAACTACGGGTTTTTCTATTACTAGTCTTGCTAGAAATGGAGGAATTCTTTGTTCCTGAATAAGTTCTTAGGGAGGAAGGGTAGGTACTGGAACTTTTGAGATATTCACATCCTCCAAAATGGCATCATTCATGGGTTCATTTGAATCTTTTTCTTCATCATTTTCCTTGCGAATGATGACTGATGTTCTAGGTTTATCATTAACAAATTTTCCAGACCGTAATTGAATCTCATGTATAGGTAAAGTCGAAACAAGGTATCCTTGGAAGAGTTCGCAACTGAATATTGTTAAGACCTTGAGTTGGATTATTATTAGGGTTAGGTATCGGTTGTGTAGGTAATAATGTCGTTCATGGAGAATTTGTATTCTGGAAGTGATGAGGTTGTTGTGTAATGAGAGGAACTGGAGGTACAAATCCAGAAAAATGTTGCTGGAAATTCGATTGATGCTGAGGATAAGGATGACTAGGTGGAGGGATAGGTTGTAACAGAGGATATGGATGTCCTCTCCACCCTTGTGACCAATACTCTTGCTGTGGAAATTGAGGAGGAGGATACTGAGGTGGCCAACTCTTCCAACTAGGATTTATCCATTGTTGGGGTTGTTGGTATGGAGAGTAATAGGGTGGGGATTGTGGTGGAAAATTCTGGTATATTGGTTGATCTCTAGATTTCCAAGGAGGCCTCCTAGATGTTTCACCTACATCCCCACTCTTATAGATGGATTTAAATCTAGGAAAGGATGGACAGTTATCTGTCAGATGTTCCTCTGTACATATGTGGCATACATAAATGTTGTTTAACAGAAATTCCCTTTGGGGATGTTTTGTTCTACACCTTGGATGGAAAATACTCATTGTTGCTCGTTCTTCATCTTGCCTTTTCTTGACTTGTAAAGCATCTAATTGAGAACCCATGGCTCCTAAGATGTCAGTTTTGAAATTTTCCAATAGGTTACCTAATTCCATCCTTGTAACTCTTCCTGAACTAGGAACATTTCCTCTTATATTTCTACTATAAGGCTCTCGAAAGTTTTTCCCAACTTTCCCCCTACTTTTAGAATAATTTTTACACATCTCACCAATCTGTGCAAAATTATTATGAGAAATATCTCCAGCTGCCATGAGATTAAGACTCTCTAGAAAGTCTTCGGAGATTCCTTTGAGAAAAATTATACGTACTGCATCCTCTCGAAGGCCATTATACTTTGATTTATGAAGGGTATAAATGAAACTTTCGAGATAATCCTCTAGGTTTTGGTATTCAAGTTGTTGTATCTTGAAAATATCATGTCCAGAGTCTTTAGGTTTGCAGTATTCTTGATACTTTATCAAGAATGAGGTTCTCATGTCATCCCAAGTCTTGATAGTGGATTTACCTAATCCCATGAACCATCACAAGGTGGAATCTTTCAATGTAGTAGGAAAGAGTTTTAGTTTGTGAGCATATTGTAGGTAATTATAGCTCCTACAAAGAATATCAAACTCGAACAAGAATGTGTCCAGGTCCTCATTACTTTTTCCATAAAAGGTAGGTAAATAAGAAGGATGGATATTTTTCATATTTACATCCAGTACAATATCTAGGATAAGAAACCTGAAGGTAGCCTCAGTTTTATTTTCTCCTTCTCCTTCATTATTTCTAACTTCATTATGATCTTCGTTCTCTCCTGGACCCTCCATATAGGCTTGGTTTTTAATATAAATATACCTAGGAAGCTCCTTTCGAGGTGATAACGGAGTGTCCCAATGCTCTATTTCGGGGGATATCTTCCTCTGGTCAACCGTTTTCTTATTGAACCCTAGAGGGAGAGTAGGTTGTACTGTGGATGTCTCAATTTGTGAGATAATTGTATCTGTGGGGTTTCCAAATAGGGCTTTTACCTGCTCAGGATCAACAATATCAATAAAGTTCAGACTTCCTACTAGTGAAAAGGTCGTATCCTTTGGTTTTGTGACTAGTGGAAACTAGAGGTTACTAGCGGTTGATCCTTCTGAATTTCTTCTGAAATGAGGTCCTTAGGACCTCCAGTCAAGGTTCCTTCTCCTTCTATGGTTCCCTTGGTAATATCGCTTATAAGAGTTTCTTTAGGTTTCTAAGCAGAATTACTCCCTTCAGGTGTTTTTTGATACCTTTCTGGTGAGTTAGTAGTTGGGGTGTTACGTCCCCTGGAAAAGTTAGCAGAAACGTCGATAGCTTTTCCTACTTTAATAAATCTACCCTGAGGATCTCTAATTCTGTTCATGAAAAGAAAACTAAATTAAAGGAAACTTATGCTATACTATTGTTGTTGGATTTAGGGGCGCCTATTATAACAGATGCGCTAGTTCTAAAAAGAAAAACAAGTATATGATAAATGCATAAAATAACACACTTACAAAAACAATAAAGGAACAACAAGGCTTTGGGGCACCCCACTCTAGTGGATGCATCTGGCTGTTACACCACGGAAATTCCATAGTGAAGTCATCTTTGCGTCTTACTGTTATCCCCTCCCCCTTGTTGTGTAATATAAAATCAATCTATCTATCTACCTAAACTTCATAAAGGAACCCTATTTATTCTACCTTATAAAACAACTCCCCAGCAACGGCGCCAAAAATGTTGGGTGTTATATCGACTAGATTAATTCACGTAATATTTAATTATCAACCGTGGTTGGTAAGCTTAGAGTTGATACAAAATATATATAAAGGTAAAAAGGATCCTAGGGTGTCGTGGAGATATTTTAATAAACAAAATATTGAAAGATGAAAAACTGAGTCAAACTCCTAAAATTATCTAAATAATTGGACCGGACTGGAATATCAAATTCTAAACATCTACTGAAAACAAAGACATAAACAATAATACTTATAACTTTAGACACTAAATCATACATAAAAAGAAATTGTAACAACCGAACTGACAAATAACCAACTAACTACTCCTTAAGCAGAAGGCTAGGGTAAAAGACAACTTATCTTATAAAGAATAGAAAACTAAAAAAGAAAGTAGAAAACTTAATAAAGATAATAAAAGAAGCAACTAGAAAAATTAATAAAGATATTTAAACTTTATTATTCAATACAAACATAAAAACATGAATGATTCCTATTATTACAAATAACTTAACTTCCTCTTAAAAATAGTACATCTAACCCTAAACTCTAAATGCAAATGAAGATGACCATGACATAAAACAACAGTAAAACAAAATCAGTATTTTAATATTCAAAGAATAAAAACAACTTAATTCATATGTAAAAGAAAAAATGATAAAACCTTAATCAATAACTTAAAACAACCAAACTTTAATTAAAATGTTTAAATAAACTACCAACTACAAATATAATCCAAAGATTGACAAAAAAAAACTAGGAACAATCTAAAAAATGCATAAAAATAGTAAAAATGAAACCAAGGGTTAAATGACAGACTGAACAGTAGGTCTGTAAAGGGCGACTGGACAGACAGACCGAATGGCAGTCCGTACAGTGGAAATGGTAAAAATTAACCTAAATGAACTAATTCTTCAGTTGAAGTTATGTAGTTCTAAACCTAATGCATCAAATTAATAAACAAACATATTTAATCAACAAATTAACTTCAAACTAATTCTTTAACAAAAAAGAAAACATTGCATTGTAAACTAACTAGCAAACTGGAAATTAACTTGAACAAACTGAAAATTACCTTAAACAAATTCATGACAGAAAAATAAATAAACAAAAATGAATTTAAATGAAAGCAAACTATTCTATATAAATAACTTAATAGCAAGAAATAAATAAACAAGACTACATTGAAATGAAAACAAACTATTCTACTTAAACCAATTCATAACTAATCAAAACTAAATTCAAATGGAAATAAACTATTCTACTTGTCTGAAACTAAAAACTGAAAGCAATACTGGAATAAAATGACTAACTAAAAACAACTAACTAAGAACAAAAGACTGAAATTAAATGACTGAAAGTAAAACTATGCGTGCATCTACTTATTTAATTACTGAAATAAAACTAAACTAATACAATACAAGAAATAAAATACTTATTTAACTACTGATAGAAAACTAAGTTAATACAATACAGGAAATAAAATAGCATCTAATGAAAACAAACTAGAAATTAAACTAGATTAACTAAAACAAAAAATAAAGAACTGAATTAAAACTAAGCTAATGGACCTCTGGTTGATGAGGGGCCCTCCCAACAATTGGGGGTGAATTCTGCTAACTCCTACTCAGACGCAATCTTCAATAGCAATGCATACAACTCTTTATTCAACTTCAGAAACAGAATTACAGTGCTTATAAAAACTATGACTAACTCTAAATCTGGATAACTAACTTTCTCTTCATTCAGAGACTGATATATATAGCTTTACATAAGAGATGAGCAAGTCGACCCTAAAGTTCGAATGCTCTCTAATTTTAGGCAATCTTTAAAGCACGTCATTGATTTGCAACCAACGCATGGTATAGCTCTTCATTCAGTGTGATCATGGCATAACGTGATGAGTCTGCTCCTTCTTTTGTGTGGACAGACTTCTTCATCATGGTGTGATATTATTCCTTCGCGTGGAGGATGGATTGGTGTTGAGCACAGGTTCATACACAACAACAAGTCTCTGGAACGCAGGTCCCTTATCAGTGTGAGCGTGCAAACTGGTGGTGTTGTGGAGAGAAGGGGCGGCGACACAACTGGTCTTCTGGAATGCAGGCTATTCTATCCCTTAAATGCATAGGCTTATGATAGTTGAGTATTAAATCAGAGGAAACCGTGAGTTAACAGCAAATGTCCATTCCTTTGAACGCGTGGATGACAAGCAGCTAGGTGGCGGTCCTTTCGGAGGATGAGTTAAATGAATCAATCCAGCACAAAGATGGTTGGTGTGATGGCGAGCTAAGGATATTACAGGCTATTTCATGTTTAAATGCCCAAACTTATTATGGAAAACACACAGGTTGATAAACGAGTTGAACAACGAGATAAATGGAACACTGAACTGTGAGCTGGATGTATAGTGCATCGATCTAGAGCACACATGTAAAATTATGAGCGAATCTTGTGCAATGGTTGGATGACGAGCTAAACGCCAAGCTGGATCATGAGCTGGACGTATGGTGCGAAAGGAAGGCTGAATACATCTATTGTTAATTTTCCCAAACGAACTATAAAATCTGCAAACAAATATACATATCAGATAATACATTTAAAAATGCTTTAAATAACATAGTTTTGAGTTAATATAATCATAAAAATGATATTAATAACCAAAGTGGAAATAACATCAAATTTGTTCTTACCTTGTACCGAAATAACGATCTGTATGACATAAAACATACTAAAGGGAATACAATATGTGTTTAAATATGTTATTTAATTACCAAAATTGATAACAAAATGAGGCTCAACAGATTCTCTTGAGCGAGAACAAGCCACCCCACTAGTAATGTTCGGGATAACTAGTAGTAGGTTCACTACAATGGGGAAAAACTGATCACTCAAATTACTGACGGTAAGTATACTTTGAAAAACTTAACTATGGTACGTTCTGGGTATTGCTTTGCCACAGTGCATTCTAGAAATTGTTGTTTACCTAAAATTGTTGGCCGACAGTAGGTTCACTACACCAGAGATGGTTAATCACTAAAATGGCTCACTAGCAGTAGGTTTACTACATTTATAATACTTTCAGACCCATCTCCACCTTTCTTCCCATTATGATAGACACTAAGATTTTGGTTGTCTATCTCGAGAAAAAATCCCAAAGGGGAAAACCCAACAAGAGAAATTTTATTATCAACTTCAAAAAGTATTAAACATATAGTAGTAGTACATTTGGCCTCAAAATCACAAATGAAAAACTCACTTGTAACCACCCAAAATAGTCCCATATTTATGCCCTGAAGAATGTGTTAGGTGACTATATGGAATGTACGACCTAGAAGGCACAACAACCTTGAAAAATATGCTAGACCTCGGTTGTACGAACATGTATGGAATTATTAGTATAAAAAAAAATCTTCACCTCAAAATTCATGCCCTATGACATCATCAAATTTCATGCCAAAATTCTGTTGTACAGACTGTACAGATACGTATAGTATGGCCTCCTTCCTCCTGAAAATAGTTACCTCTTTTTCCAACAGAATTATTTTTCTTTGGATTTGTGCCTCATCTCTCTTGGAAAATATGCCAAATCTGGTGTTGTTAACGCAAACAATTACTCAACTATCTTCACATGGCCTAAACCATATATATACATCTTTTTCCTATCTTTTTTCCCTCATTTCTGACCTCCATCACTATGTTTTAACCTTATGCTCTCTCAAAAAGCTCAAAAACATAAAAAAGGGCCTAAAAACCCCTCAAAAAGGCTTAAAACCCCTCAAAAGAGCTAAAACCCCACAAAGGGGCTTAAAACCCCCAAAAAGGGATAAAAGCCCTAAATAGGGTTCAAAACCCTAAAAGACAGAAAAGGACAAGAAAAACTATAAAATTGTTTGGAGGTCCCCATCACAAGATTACCCAATTATTCCTTCACCATATTTTTCTATTATCTGTGAGTAAGGTGAGAATCATTCCTCTCACAATACCCACAACTTGCCAATCATTCTATTTTCCCCACCATCTCCCCACCTTGTATGTTAAGGCATCCCCCGTATAATCAAATCTGTTGAGAGGCGGTACCATCCAAGCTAGGGCATGGTGACCCAATTTTACAGAAAAGAGAAGGTATATTTGTCCCATCTTATTCATGTTAGTTTTGTTTTTTGTTCATTATTTATTATTTATAATCGTTGATTTTGCAGCTTGATTTTCAACCATTTGGAATCTACCCTTATGTCCCTTTGACAGAAGGGAGCTACATCAGCACATAGCTAGGGTTTTTACCTGGCTACAGTTTGGCGACTCCGCTAGGGAGATCCCACTTAATCCCTGGTTTTGCAAGTTTTTTGTAGGTTTTCCTTCACAGTCATCCCTGATCGATCCCTCATGAGGCCGATCCGATTCCGTACGGCCCCAGTACCTGCCTTTGTTGACCACTGTCGGCTCTATTTTTTTCCCAGTTTTCGACCGTCGTCACTGCTTTCAGGCTTAAAAGCACGACCTAGTCATTTCTTTCGAGCCGAAACCCACGACCTAGTCATGACTCCAGCCCCAAAAGGCACGAATTGCCTCCCAGGGCAGAGTCGCTACTATTTTCTACCTCAAAAGAAACCCATTCGCTACTGTGTGGTCTGTCTGTGCGACCCAATCACCGCTGCCCAACATTCAGAAGAGACCTATTTGTTTTTAAATCAGTTTTACATTCGTTTTCTTGTCTGAATGACCCATTCACCACTAGTTGACTGTCACATGAAATATGCCTATTTTTATGTTAGTTTCTGCAAGTTATATTTTTTTTCCATTATTAAAAGATTGGAAATTAACAGTCTTATTCATCCCTTCCTCCTCTACTTGGTCATCACCCTTTGGGGTCTTCTGACATAATATGGGGGGTTGAGAAAGCTTAGTAATAGGAATCCATTTTTTTCATTGCTCTTGTCCATTAAAAACAAGTAACCTTGGCAACTAGAGGGAGTGGAAAACATTGGGGGTTTCATGATGTTCGCGCCCTCCCTGTTGAGAACTAGGAATTTGAGGAGTGACCTGTGGATCTATGGGTGGAATGGTTTCCACTTTTTTGGGATCCCATCACATTTTCTTGGATTTGAGGGATACAAAATCGGGGTAGTCACACTAGTGATTCACAACAAGTTACAGTTAGTTTTCCATCATTACAGTTGGTATTGCACTTCGGTTTTGGTTTATTTTTCAACTATGTTTTGATCACGGGGACTTCACTTAGTGAACATCTCACATAGCACGTGCGATCATGGGATATTAAAGAATACCCTTAATTTCTAGAGATATTGACCCAAACTCTTTTTGTTGAAACCCCCTCCCAATACTTAAAACCCCCTCCCCACCCCTTTTTATACCTCAATCCTTATAAACCACCCTACCCACCCCCACCTTAAACCCCTCATCCCCCCAATACCTGCAATATATTGGTTCAATTTTTAATAATTTTAAGACCCACAATATGAACTAACGTGATAAGATATTGGTCAACAAGTGAAGCCCCCATGGTTTTGATCCAATCCCTTTGCTTGATCCGTTCAGATAAACCAACGTTCTTTTCTTATTTGCATAATTGAAAAAGTAAAAATCACAATCTCATACACAAAGTGCACACATTCACACCATATAATCCAACAAAACTCGGTTCATGACCCCGAGCGAACCACAAAAGTAACCAAGTTACTTAATCAAATCTTGTGGTTTGAGGACATAGGTCTCAACCGCCATAACTATGGGAAGTGCTTGGGATTTTCCCTAAAACTCATTGTGAGGAATACAACAAGAACCCCAAAGTAGTTGGCCAATAAGAGGAATTACTAAGTGAAACGGGAAACGACCCCTTCTGATTGACTAGAAACACCCTTGTGAGGAAAAAATCAAGCGCTGTCTTCTGGAAGTCTTAGTGGATGAGTGACCACCTATGAACCAATAGGAATCCATTTAAAATCCAAAATTCATTACCAGTTACTACCATTAAACTAGCATTGATCCACCACAATATTGCTCATGTCTTAGGGGGGATCCCTGTTAGTTTGGGTCTTTAGACCATCACCATTGAGGCCCTTCCCGACAACCTTCCTCACCATCATCAGGTCACACGGCCTCTGATTCTAACTCATAATCCTACCAATATGAGCCGAATATTTTCACAGCACCATCTAGCCCCATGGCTGGCGTAAATCGCAATCCTTAGGCTCTGGAGGAGTGGTTGGAAGCAGAACCATGTCCCTGCCTCACATCATTACCAACATCCCTTCCAGCGGTCCTAGTACCATTGCACGTGTCATTGTAATTCTGCTACCCATTAGTGATGGCCTTGCACCTACTCTTATCATTCCCACAGTACCACCTTTCATACCTGGGGGCAACGGCCCTTCCATGACCATTTGAATTATCCCGATTGTGTGAAGTCAAACTTAGGTACCCCCAGTCATGCACAGACACCATACTTCGGCAAAATCTGGCACCATCACCGGTTCCTCCTGCACCAACCTTAGGTCTAACCTCCCATTCATGGCTCACCTCAACTTGCCTGATTGGCCAGGTTAACCAATGACCCTATCAGCCGTCAACCTGGCCAATCTAAACTCCCGTCAGACATTCCAAAGTTTGAAGGAAAGGCAAGTGAGTGCCCCCAAAACCACATTATGTCATTTCACCTATGGTGCTCATCAAACAACATTGTAGATGATTCGATCAGACTTAGGCTGTTCCACTGCACCCTCACAGGTGCCGTAGCCAAATGGTATATTGACCTACCTCAAGCCTCTTACACTGACTTGAATTCCATAGCCTTCATGTTCCTACATTACTTCCAACTCCCTGTCAAATACGATGAGGGCATGGATATCTTGTTGTCTTGCCGCCAAAACACCACGACCCACATAACCGACCACATCCACGAGTGGCGGTGACGTCGTATCCTGTGCAAGATTCAGCTTAATGACAAGATATTTCTCAATTGGTTCTTAAAAACCTTGCTGCCACTCATAGCCAAGGACGTCACCTCCAAATTTCCCCAATCCGAGGAAGAGGTCATCTTGAAGGCCCAACAATTTGATTTGATTTATGCTCAGTCTAGATACCTATACACCATCATACCATATGATCCTCATGTTGGCACCTCCCACCGCGATACACTGGGGGCATCCCACGCTGCGGATGGTGTCATCAGTTATGTCCCCCAACACCCACAGTACTATGCAGCACAACCTTTGATGCCATCGCACCCAAGCAACACCCCTAATGTTACGCAACCAAACCAAGCACCTAATTACTCAAGGATGATGGCTCAATCCGGAGCCACAACCTCTTATGCACAGCCCATGCCACACCAGCATGCACATGCATCGAATTGGTTGGCACATTTGTATTTGGGACCAATGACCTAATTTGTAGCCCCTCCAGCTCCTCCGACCTACTATGCGCCACCCATGCAAGTCACTTCGGCCCCCCACCCTAGCTCCTCCAACGTCCACGAGTCAAGTTGTTTCTCAGCAAAATCTCCCCAACCAACTAGTCCCCAATAACCAACAAGGGAAAGGTAAGAAAAACCAAGGAAGGAACTAGGGTAACAACCAACCACAAGGAGGTGGACAACATCCTAACCCTCCTAACAACAATGGTGCTAGCCTGCCAGCCCAAAACCCACAATAGCCTAATCGATCAAGACGAACTGCTCCATTATGGACTAATCATCTGTGTAAATTATGCAACGTCTATGGTCACTATACTCATGAATTCCCACACATGGACCATGTCAATCAATTTCTCTAGAACGAAGCTCAGTGCGACACCAACGTGGCATCCCAAGCTCAACCAAACCCAGCACCACCAGGTCCTCCACCTATGGTACTCCAAAAACTGCTACCACTCCAAGGATTGGTTGCAACCACACCTTTTCCCCCATCCGCACCCACATCTCCCACCGCGGCCCCGCCTACAGAGATAGGTGTCCATCACCTGCTCGAAATGACAATTGAAGAAGTTAACCTATAGACTAGGTGCAATCAGTATGGATCCACTACCGAAACCACTGGCCCATCAGTGACATCCACATCCAACACAACCAACATACCCCTTCACCTACTCACACCCCCATTGATGGGGAAGCCAGAGGTCTGTGATTCCCCATGCGATGTATCGCCAACAATGCCATGGCTAGAGACACTTTGAATTATAGCATCATTGACGAATTGGCCCAGTCACCTATGGCCATGTCCACTCTAGAAGTGCTGAAAACATTCCCACCACAGCGTAAATCATTGTTATCTGCACTAGGTGTCGTGGACCCCTCCGATTTCTGATTGATCACTTTCGATTTGGACAACGTAGAACCAAGAATGCCAGCAACCATTTCCTTGCAGATTCTGATATCAATTCAGAAATTGATCTTACATCAATGTATCGTCAATGAAGGGGCATACCTATGTCATGTCGACATTTATCTGGAAAAAACATGCGTCCCCTACCCTACATCCATCCACTAGTGCCCTTCGCGCCTATGATGGTCGCTCCACAAAATCCCAAGGAATTCTTCCAAATGTATGCATATCATTGGCCGGTAAAACTGTTCTGATTGACATTGAGGTTGTCAACACTCATCTTGATTACAACCTCCTTCTCAGATGTAGTTACATGTATGACATGAGAGTCATGGCATCCACCATTTTTCGCCTTATGATGTTCCCTCACTACGGGAAGATCGTAACGATAGAACAATTAACTTACTATGACCCACAGGGACTGGCCACACCAGACCATGTCATCCCTACCATTGATATCTCCATCGACAGTGTAGCCATCCTATTTTTGTCAGCCATAGCCTCGGGATTGTTCCCTGACACGTCTATGACGACTTCCTTCCCTTCATTACCTCCTCCACAGGAGTCAACTGACACTGCAGATTTGTGCATGCTTTCATCCAGCAGCTTTCCACCCAAAAATCAACCACAGCCGCAACCTCAAATGCAATCACCAGGGAATTATTGTGGTTCACTCCCAATCCATATGATTCCCTTTCTTTTCCCCCCATCCGACATCATGAGTAAGCATATCATGGCCACCTGTTGTGCCCCTACTCAACAGCCTTAAAAAACATTATTTCATCAAACAAAATATTGTATTTTGTTTCTATGAAATGTTTGAATTTCATATAGCAAACCTAAAGAATTGACAGCTACTGAAATGGTGACATTCCTGAAGCTACTGAAACAATGAAATTAAATGTTTTTAAGGAAAACCTTTGCGAACTATGGATTTGTTGACAAAATCACTACTTTAAAATTATTATTTTGAGTGGATTTGCATTGAAAATCAAGGGATAAGTGTTAATAATTTGTCATAACCTAATCTTGAAATATTATCCAAATATTTGTCATTTGATTTTATTATGTGATTTTGTTATCGTAAATATTGATAAGGTTTTGAAATTGGAAGGTTGATTATTGTATTTTTGGCACCTTATCAAAGTTCATTCGACTTATATTTCCAAGGCTTTTTGTTCAATCCACGAATTACGCATAACATAGCCTTATTATTTGATCTTGATCTTTATGATGGGCTTCATATGTCATCTTTATTATTGCATGTAAAGGTCGAAGTTGATACTATGGGTTATGGGATTTGTATTTCGCGTAGCATGTCTCTCATTCCTGAAGGTTGAAACTATTATACAGTAAGGTTGATATGTTATTGCTCTTAGTCCTTTGTGTATGAAGGTCTTCTCCAAATTATTTTTACATATTCATCATGGTCACATTTTATAAGCTGGTTTAAATTACTTACATGAAACTATTCCTTATAATTCAAAGTAATTTTTGTTTTCATTAATTATTTATGTTTCCAAAAATTAACTTGTTCAAGGGATATGTATTCATGACATATATGGAGCCAAAGTGTATGCATTTTTACAATATGAAATTCCAACTCTTGAGTTTGTTTTACTCTCACAACAACCTCGCAGTTATAATAATATAATAATGATTTTTATAAATAAAATTATGCATTTTTGTTATTGGTTTAAAGGGGATGATTGATGCTAAAATGATTATGTAAATGATTATCGTGCAATATTTTCTTGTTATGAACAGGTAGCACGAGAAGCCAACATTCTAAAGAGGAGATTGAGGGTTGTAGTAGACGCCAATGTCATGGATAAGGAAGCTATGCAAAAGTACTCGGTTAAGAACGGAGCACGTGGGAGATATTGAATTTATCAACGGGTGGCAGAGCACTTGTCGATAATTGAGAAGCGAGGTCCGGATACAAAATTTCCAGGCACAAAATCAACATCAAAAATTATTCTCAGCGTCGAAGATTATTCTCGGAAATTTCGAAGGCAGAGCATAATCATAAGATATTTTTTGGGTTAAATGATTGAGCATTTTCAGTTCTAAAAGGTGCATATATTCAGGAAATACCTGGCAATTAATTCACTATGGATTTTAAGGAAGCCGATTTGGCAGATCCATATTTGATGAAGGCTCAAAATCAGTTAAAATCTAAGATTTCTAGGCAACAAATCTACATCTCCAGCTTGCAAGTTTTACATTCAATTGATTGCTAGTTAAACACACATGAAGTAAAGGATTTTTTCCCAAATTTCAGGCATCTAATTCATTAGTGGCAGCTGCAGATGATAGTGAAAAAAAATCAAGTAACTTCCACGAATTTCATTTTTTAGACAGTTACAAAACGCGTAGCTAAACAGGAATGCATTTTTCCGGGCTTCACTGCTCATAAATGGAGACAGATCTTAAAAATACGCCACATGGGTTTTTTCCAGAACGGGCCCATTTATCTTAAAATAGGGAGATTTCCCCAGAAAGTGATGGATTCTAAGATATTTTTGGGATCCTCTGAACGTGATTTTTGCAGTTGCGCCTAGGAGAGAAACAGATTTTTTTCAGAAATTTGCCAGCTCAAAGCTCAATTTGGATTCCATTTCTTCTAAACCTACCAAAATTTACATTGGGGATTCCTGTGTGGTACCTTGAACCACCTTCCCTACCTCTAATTCCCCAAGTTGTGCTTACTCTCGTTCAACCCATTGTGGTAGACTCACACCCTCCTCATGGCCCAAAAAAACATCCTTCTACACCTACATCATCCCCGCCTCCTCCAAAGAGGGCTAGGGGAAAAAATGCCAAAGCAGGAGCCGAACCTCTTCCGGCTCCACCTTGCGCCTTGTGTGACATCCATGGTCATGCAACCCCAAACTGCCTAGAGATACCAATCCTGTGCATGCACATTGATGCCATGGATACAACCAACGACCTTCCAATAGTCGATGTCTCAGCTCCACCAGCAGCCAAAAACAAGTCTTTGAGGACAAACCATGCTTGCGCCATCTGCGGATTGTATGGCCATTATTCTCACCACTGTCCAAAATTGGATGAATATCGATCTTTCCTCAATGCCCTTTGGAAACAATCTCATGAATCAGAATTCATTGTTATTGAGGAGATTCACCCACCGGTTTCCTCCTTAGACACCAGCACTATCTACATGATTTCCAACTCCGCCAATCTGTCCATCTCCGTACCCACAGATGATCCATTAGATCTATCCAACCGTTGTTTCAATAACAACGAGGAGATATTTGAATCTCTGTCCTCTCTTGAATAACCATGGTACGATAGGCACCACCACTCATTTTTCATCCTCGAAGATGCTTTGTCATCATCAGACCAGTTTTCAATATAATTCAAGGATTTCATCCATGGGAAGGTTGACTGATTAAAAAACCCCATTCCGGCACCTGATGACTTTGAAGAGGGGAACATGGCCAATATCTCTCCTACCATCAAGGTTAAGATCTCAACCAAACCTGTGGATTGTTGAAGAGATCACCCTTGGAGCATCATGCTCCCCTGAAGAAGTAGCTTCCTACAAAGCAAATTTTTTAGGAATTTCTTGACATATTTGCTTGATCTTACACCGATATTCCTGGATTGGATCCATCCATCGTTGAACACCACATCGATACTTGTCCTAACGTGGCACCCATTCTCCAAAAGCAACGGCCCATCCATCCTGCCAAATTTGTTCTCGTCAAAGCTGAAATCCAAAAACAACACATAACCAGTTTCATCTATCCCATCGCATACACCACTTGGGTTACAAATCTTGTTCCCGTAAACAAAAAACAAGGTACCATTTTCGTCTATATGAATTTTCGCGATTTGAATTTGGCTTGTCCCAAAGACAATTTCCCAACCCTATTTATTGATCAAATCATCGACACCTGCGTCGAACATGAAGTCTTTTTCTTCATGGACGGTTTCTCCAGATGCAATAAAATTTAGAATCGAAAGGAAGATTGTTGCAAGAGTGCATTCACAACGCCTTGGGGGACGTTTGCATACCGAGTCATGTCGTTTGGTCTAAAAAATGCCGGAGCCACTTTCCAGTGGGAAATGACTTTTTTCTTTCAAGACCTCATCCACATTATCCTAGTCTACCTGGACGACCTTACAGCTCGCTCATGAAAGCATGCACATCACATAGATGACTTACACCAAGTTTTCTTAAGGTGTTGCAAGTACAAAGTCTGCTTGAACCCTCTCAAGTGTGTATTTTGTGTCCCGGCCGATCGGTTACCTGCATTGATCGTTTCCCACAAAGGGATCGCGATGGACCCTCTCAAATTCCAAGCCATTCTAGCTCTCCCATCACGACACATTCTGCAATAGTTGTAGAGTCTTCAAGGTAAGGCCAATTTCCTTCGTCGTTTCATCCCGGAATATGCAATGAAATTCCATGGTTTCTTACGACTACTTCGTACCAACACTTATTTTGTTTGGGATTAGCAAGCCGAAGATGATTTCGATGCATTAAAACAGGATTTGGCCTCCGCTTCATTGTTTTCTCCACCCGACTTCAATAGGGACTTCATCCTCTATGTGTCGACATCCAAAAAATTCCATCCCTAGAGTTTTGGTCCAATGGGACGATGCTCATCAAGAGAATGTAATCTATTACATTAGGAAAAAACTGACCGGTCCCCCTTTGCATTATTCACATGAAGAAAATATGGTCCTTGCCATTGTATTCTTCGTCCAAAATCTGCGCTACTACATCATTTTGAGCAATACTCGAGTTGTAGCTGATTCCAACCCTATGCGGTACCTCTTGAGCCGTCACCTCCTCCAAGGTCACGCTGCCAAGTGGATTGTCATCCTCGAAGAGTTCGATTTGGAATTCGTTGCACCAAAGAGCACTAAAGCATTGGTGTTAACTGCACTTATGATAGATATGCCTCCTTCGTCTGCATCACTACCCATCTCGATTGACCTACCAGATGAACACTTGCTTTTCATCTCCACTAAAGATGCATGGTATGGGGGCATTCTCTTGTACCTACACACCCAAAAATTCGAATCCCACCTAAGCCAAGAAGATAGACGACGCATATAACACCAAACTGCTCGCCATCTCCTCATTGGAGATGTCTTGTACCATCGGGGCATTAATACCATATTACGTCATTGCCTCACCCATGATGAGGCCGAGAAATTCCTTAATGATTGTCACAATGGAGCCTGCGGTGGCCACCTATCTGGTTTGGCCACTGCCCAAACGATTCTGTGGGATGGTTATTTTTGGCCTTCCATTTTTTTTTATTGCATAGAGGCAGTCAAACACTACCATATTTTCCAACTCTTTGACCCAAAATCAAGTACTCCCCCCGCGCCACTACATCCCATAGTCACAGTCGACCCCTTCTGCAAGTGGGCGCTTGATTTCATGAAAATCACTCCTACCTCAGTTGGTAGACATAGATACATTATTATGGTTGTCAATAACTTCACTAAGTGGGTCGAAGCAATGCCCGCATTCAATTGAAAAGCTGACACGGCGGCGTGAGTTTTCTTTAGCCATGTCATTTCATGATTCGGTGTTCCCCAACATATCATCTCTGACCACGGTAAACATTTTGAAGATGTTGTTTGGACAGAACTTTCAACCATGTTAAAGTTCGTGCAGCAGTACTCATCCTCCTACTATCCTCAGGGCAATGGGAAGGTTGAAGCAGTCAACATAATTATTAATACCATGCTCCAGCAGATGGTTGGAAACCATAAAACCAACTAGCATCACATGCTATTTTTCCGCCCTCTAGGCCTACCGCACGTCCACGAAGACCGCCACCGGCTTCACCCAATTCCACTTGGTCCATGGTGTTGAATCGGTACTCCCCATTGAGTTCCAAGTTCCATCACTCTGCCTTTCCATCGAAATCCTTCCCGTCACCTCACCATTAGAGGATCACCTTACTCTTCTTGAACAAACTAATGAGGATCGTCGTGATACTCTCCAAGTAATTGATGTAGCTAAGACACGGCCGAAGTCACATTTTGACTCCCATGTCCACCCTCGCACCTTTAGTGAAGGTGATATGGTCCCTGTTTACCACCAAGCCAATGAGAAGTTGGGTAAAGGAAAGTTTGAAACCATGTGGTATGGCCCATAAGTCATCTACCACTGCCTTGACAAGGGGGCATACATTCTGGATGAATCTGATGGAAAACTCTTGAAGATTCCTCGTAAGGGGCTCTACCTCAAGATAGTTTATGCATAATATCACCATCATGAGTTACTTGTAGTATAGTTTTTGTTTTCTTTGTTTTTCACCATTCTTGAAGTGAGTCTCACAATGTGTTTCCTTGACTGCTCTAAATGGATCCTACCTTGCATCGCTACATTAGATTCACTGAAGGAGTGAACATATCATCTCTTAATCTTGCGTCAACTGCGTGGGTTATCTATTCCCCGTCACATGAGTTGATCCATATCGACGACATGTGTGTTGGAATTTCTACCAACAACCACGATGAGTACAATGGTGTCATGGGCCTCTTGGCCTCCACCTTCCAGTTGGGTATTCATCACCTTGATGTCTTCTTAGACTCCCACCTGCTTGTCTCCCAATTGAATAATTGATATCGGGTATGCAATCCTTGTCTCTTTAGAAAGTTCCTGCACACTAAACAATTAGTTAGAACTTTTGAATCCATCACATTCACACATGTTCCCAGAACCCTCAATAGTGTGGCATATCAAATGGCTAACGATGTTCTAGAGTGGTATATTCATCATCACATATAGGAAACATATAAAAACCACATCATGCATCACCATATAATCATGTATACATATGTAACATACATCATCTAGGCATCTTTCATCATAACAAGACTCACATAAAAACCACAAAAGTGCATCCACATGCATAAAATATACATACATATATATATAGTGTCAAAGTGTTTAGTACAAACTGAGAAGCCCTACAAAACTTTCTTAGCTGAATACACATATCAATACAAAAATCCTAGTGCACCATCACACTAGGGGCAGCACCACCGGCTACTAGTCAGAGTCGGAGCCCTCCTCCTGGTCTTCTGACTCCGTCCCCTCATCTAACTCCTACTTTGCCTCCTCCTCCTCCTCCTCACTAGAGTCATCATCATCATCCATAGGCACGTTTCCCCATGCCGCTGCTTGCACATACTCAGTGGTAACATAAATCCTCTTCATCAGAGGAATCCACTCGCGGGGAGCATTGTAACAAGAAGCAATAAGCTCATAATCCATATGTTTCCAACTATCATTTGTAACTTCCTCCATGAGGCACTCCACATGCTGTCGAAGCTCATCCAAAGTATGCCTCTCCCTCCTATGTCCCTGTGCAGGTGGATCTAGTCCCTCCACCCTGCCCATCCAGCATGGGTACCCTGCTGGTGGGAAAGGACCAACATCTGCACATGCACACAAGTATGTCATTAATTTATGCACATCAACTAGCTACCAATAAGCGAATTAGTCTATATATGAATGTAACCAAATGAAACATCATGTATACGTACCATTTGGTCCCAGGCTTAGCCTGGAGGTCGGGGCATCTCTAGGTCTCCCCGGTAATCCATATCAACATATGGGTAGTCCTCAACGACTACTGGAAAGTGCCTCCACTAATCTAGTAGGTCCTGAGTAAAGAAGCGGCCCACCACACTGCCCCCCTCACGCACCATCATCTTGCACCTTCTATGCATCCGAGGCTCCTGAGACCCACCATCCTGCACTGCTAAGTGGGGTCGAAGGGTCAGAACTCTCTCAAAGAAGAAGGAGCACAGAAAAGAAGTAAAGCAGAAGTCCCCTCCAGCCGACTTGGCATGGTTAAACGCATGCCGAACCATGGTCAAGTACATTTGGGCCCATCCAAAATATGTGCCCACCATCACACCCTCCACCATCTGTAGTTGCCCCCCGGATATCTTGTGGTTCCCAGACAAACCCAAGATCCGCAACACCATTGCTGCAACTGCCCAAGTCGAAAGACTCTCAATATCACATAGCAAGATATATGACCCATGCACATACGCAGAGGAAAAACAATTCTTCTCATAGAGGTCATCCAAAGTCTCCCTATGTGAGATATTTGGCATCATATCACCAATCACTCCCAGCATCGATAGCCCTGTCAAAAATTACATGTCACATAGCGTAATCTCAAGACGCTTCCCATGGATAATGAAGTACTCTCCCCCAACATCCCAAAAACTCACCAAAGTCCCAAGTAGCAGTCGCAAGGTCTTCATCAAGGAAACCTACATGTACTTGAGCATCCCACATCGGGATAGTGTATTGCACACAACTGTGGATCCTAGAGCATCATTCCGCAAATATTTTCAATCCCGCTCCCTCCACACATGTCGAGCCATCCTGCATAGTAACCAAACCCCTGTCAGGCACAACCATCAACAAAAAATCCATCCAGGGATGAAGTCGCTCCTGTTTAGCTAGAACCAGTGACCCAATCGCGGCTATTGGCTAAATAGGTGTGACTCAGTCGCACATTCTGGGTGAATAGCTGCGACTTCCAGTCATGACTATGTCCTCGATAGGAGCGACTAGGTTGCTACTCTTCGGCTGGAAAGCGCGACCTAGTCACAACTTTTCCCTTAAAAAATGTGACCCGACCCCAAAAAACCCTTTCAGGTCGACCAAGACCCCTGGGTGAGCAAATCATAAAACCAAACCATTGAAAAAGATGGTTTTTGCATATACTCTTACCTGCAAATCGTGGATCAGGAAACCACCGGTCATAATGAAATAAATCAACGAAAGAATTTTGGGGTCCTCCACTCCAACTCAGTACTGAACAGTAACAATGACACTTGTCATGTGCCCCCCCCTATTTATAGGCGTCACTGGGTCTATCTTTCTTCCCAACACTGCAAATCCATTCGGGATCTGTTTGGGATGTTGTTTGCACATTGGATTCGGTTTTCCATCCTCTGTCTTTTGTCGAGACCTTCGTCTCGTGTTTAAACCATGATTTTCTAGAACATTTCATGAAAGTCACCCCTATTTGTGTTCCTTCACACGAGTCTTCCTCTTTGTGTATTGACATGTTCACGAGCCATATGCTCCATCCATACTACGCAGCTGGCCATGTTTTACCATCGTTCATCGTCCCACAAGGGGGCACCATTAGTGTTCAACATTTACGCCCATCAGCCCTGCTCCCCACATAACCTCGGTTCATATATTGAACACTTACCCCTTGCTTGGTTAATCATTATGGAGTTTCTATTAAGCTCTTTCCTGACTCCTAAGCAAATGAAAAGATCGTCGAGCATGCTTGCTTCCTTTCATGCTCGTTAAATTATTTTAAAGGGCGTCTATGTATCCTCGTTTACCTCCTTTTTTGGACTATATAGACCATCATAAGAAAAGGACCACCTTGGCACACTCAGGCCAAAAACGTTTCCCTTTGCATCATTTTATTCTTTCTTGGGATCTAGGACCAAAATTTATGAAAAATCTCATCATAGGTTGTCTTTAAACTCTTTTCCATCCTTCTCATCAAGAAAATATTTTCGAGCAAACTTGGTTTCGTTCATGCTCATAAAATTATTTGAATGACTGTCCAGTCATTGTAAGTTTAACCTTTTTTCGGCCTGATTAGACTACCAACGGTAAAGAAGTCTCCTATACCCAGAAAAGGGTGGGTGATCTCTCCTATGTATACTTTTATCCTTTTTCAGACACAGGAGATTATCAATGAAAAAGAGACCCCACTGGAGTCTTCTTCATTTTTTCAAACTCTCTAAAATTGAAAACATCATCGAGCATTTACTTTCTCTGGCTCGCTAAAAGTCCATGAGATTGTGCCATAATGGTGTCTTTTGACGCAATTCCATATATTACAGTTCGAAAACATTCCCTCATTGGGTCACCTTTGTTCAGAGTATTCTGCAATGAGTCTTCCTTTGATCCCTTAGATGTCCCTAGTCCAGTTACCTCCCGCAAGTATTCCCCATCTGCAGTCACGGTCCTGATATAACAACTATGATCCCTCTTCCATGAATCTGTTTCATTTGCTTCCAGGTCATCCCTGTCATCGTACTCTGAACAAAGGAAGTTCGAGTCTCCCATGATTCCCTGCCCCTGTTTCCCCACTCAGTATGTCTGTCCCCATATTGTCTCACATCTTTGGTTATCCCCCTCGTTATTCTGGTCAAGGAAACATTATTTCCTTGGTCAATTGCAGGTCTCCCTTTGTCGACGACAACACATCTATTTCAGAGGATAGACTTAGAGGTCCCTGTATATTGGTTTCTTTAACCTTATTGATGAGTTCCTTGGACCATTTGATAGGAGTCATTAGTGCCTCTCGGGATGGTTGTGTCTCACGTGCTAGACTTCACCTCCATCATTGCACCGTTGAGATTCATACAGGGTATTGGTCCATGCAGTATTTGTTCAAAGACCCCGGTTGTCACCTGACTCTAGCACATTAGTGAGTCTATTAAGGTACCCAGACAGGTTCGTTCCCCTTGTGATTTCCAAGTTGCGTGGGAAACAGTGATCAGAAGACCCAAAGCAGTGCTTCTTTATAGATTCATGATTGATGCAACATATTGTACCATAGAGACTATGACTCTCCGTCAGTGAGTCCCTATAGTTATGAACACTTCTAGATCCAGCAGGTCATCAATTGTGAAGATATCGCATTCCATGAGAATGCCATGGGTCCTATGTATCTTTTATTCAGATCAGTATTGTATTTAGCCTCCCATTGAGGCCACCATTATGTAACAACAATTGTATATGATCGGCTCTTGTATTTTTGATCCTTGATCCCATTATTTATTCTTTTGACATTGTTACGAGCATGGGTATGCCCACCTCATCCATATACATGTCACATATTCTTTATATCTCACCCATTGATGGAAACCAACATTAATACAAAACCAAAACCCACCGTGTCTCAAGCAAGGAAGCGCCACTTCTTCATAGGTCTCTCCACTATCCCAATTATCCTATGATGTCTGTCGGCCATACAGTAAGCTCCTGCCCTCACACATCAAGGGGGAATCTGTTAACACAAAAAATTGCTCAACTATATCCACATGGCCTAAACCATATACATACATCTTTTTCCTATCTTTTTTCCCTCATTTCTGACCTCCATAACTATGTTTTAACCTTGTGCTCTCTCAAAAAGCTCAAAAAACATCAAAAAGGGCCTAAAAACCCTCAAAAGATTTAAAAACCCACAAAGGGGCTTAAAAACCCTAAAAAGGGATAAAACCCTAAATAGGGTTCCAAAACCCTAAAAGAGAGAAAATGACAAGAAAAACTATAAAATAGTGTGGAGGTCCCCATCACAAGATTACCCAATTATTCCTTCGCCATATTTTTCTATTGTTTGTGAGTACGGTGAGATTCATTCCTCCCACAATACCCACAACTTACCAATCATTCTATTTTCCTTACCTTGTACGTTGAGGCATACTCCATACCATCAAACCTGTGGAGAGGCGGTACCATCCAAGCTAGGGTGCGGTGGCCCAATTTTACAGAAAAGAGAAGGTATATTTGTCCCATCTTGTTCATATTAGTTTAGTTTTTTGTTCATTATTTATTATTGCTAATCATTTGTTTTGCAGCTTGCTTTTTAACCATTTGGACTCTACCCTTCTGTCCCTTTGATGGAAGGGAGGTGCATTAGCACGTAGCCAGGGTTTTTACCTAACTATAGGTGCAAACTCAATTTTATCCTCTCAGCCTTCACTAAGAAATTTCTCTTGTAAATTGTGTCTTGCACACTACCCGAGGCTCTCTCTTATAATCAAAACATTACTTTTCTCCTTCCCAACCCTTAAACCCAATGGCCCATTAGATATAATCTTCCGTTAACAATATCAAGGGATATGATTCATTCCCTCCAAAATAAATCACTTTTATTTTAATAAATTTATTTCAATTTATGTCATACGTGTACTTTATGAAATAAAGTCACTTTGTAAAAGTAACGAGAAGGACACTTTATAAAATTCACTTTACATAAGATCACTTAATACAAATTTACAAAATCAACATTGCAAATTCAACTAGCCTAGATGATGTAAATGCATAGTCACTTCCACATACAAGAAAAAACTATGTGGAGTGCCTCCTAAGATAATAAAAAAAAATATAACACTCCCACTTATTAAGCGAGGTACTCACTACCATAATTATCATCAGGTCTCGTTCTCAAATCCATCACACTGTTCATAGTAGGAGCTCCCTCTGAACCTGGAACCAACACTACCACCTACAATGAACTTGAATATAAAGATATTCTCCTAGAAGCAACCCTGAAGCCTGAGCTCCTAGGAGAATCCAACCTCACATCGTGAGCTTTAGTCCTCTCATACTAGTTAAGCCTCCTACTGGTATTCTGAAGAGACTTCCTCTCTCCCCTCATAAATTGAGACTAAAACCTTGGCACCACTACACCCTTGGGATCCTCTTATTCCTCTTTTAACTCGGAATCATCAAAAGTGGCTCGTCCACCTAACTTGTACAACTCACTGAACCGATCACCAATAAATTGTGCCTCGGTCAGTTCTTCTTTGTCTGAGTATATATAAACATTTCTCGTATCAACTCTCTATGGGAATATGTAATCATGCCCCCTCTGGTAGAATTCAGAACAACCCACATCCTCCAAGGATAACACCAAGAGAAAGTTAATTCTAAGCCCTAGAACAAACAAAAATCCATCCTACTCTAGGATTTCACCCTAATGAACCTGGAATCTGATTCTCCCAAATCTATGCACAGCATGTGTGGTTCCCCCTTCACTATGAACCACTCGGTCTTGATCTATCTCAATAATACTATGGAATATATGATATATTTCAGTCATGTGATGATATGATCATTGTCAATGAACCAACTACAGTTCGACACAAATCCATTGTTGTTGGCACTTGATACAAGAGAGAACAATGGGAATTCATTCTCATTTTTTTTTGCCAAGCCATCTATCTCTATTGTGGTTGCAATAGTGACATCCTCCTCCTCCTCCTCCTTGTTCTTCTTCTTATCGTGACACTAAGAATCAAGGTGGCCATACTGGTTGTAAGCAAAGCATCTAACTTTTCTCAAGTCCTTACCGGACTTCTTCATACTCTTAGCATAAAGATAAACACTTTCTTCATCAGCACCCTCCTTCTATCCATTACCCTGAGATCCTTCCTAAATCTCCTCCTGAGTGAAATCGTCCCACAATCTCCTCCAATCTAAAATATGTTCTCGAGAAACAACACACTTCACAAAGACTTCCCATTCCTTAGTGAATCCTTTCAAGGCTATCCTCACCAACTCATAATCATAGATGACCTCCCCAACTGCAACAAACTCATCTTTTACTTGTGCCACCCTAGTAAGATAAATACTACACCCTCACCCTTGGCCATCTAGATCCCCTACAATTTTTCTTTCAGTTCCATCTTTTGGTTCTCATTCTTTGCCTCATACAAGTTTTTTAGTGTGTCCCACATATCATGAGTTTTCTTCTTCTCAATCACGAGTGGGATAAGGTGGTCACTAATACCATCCATAATCATCCTCTCTGCTTTATCCTCTTTTACTTCATGCATGTCAAGAGCGATAAGATTTGATGTGGGAGGAGTTACCATGGTTCTAAACATAGTCCATAGTTTGTTTTCCTTGAGAACAATAGTCATCCTGACTTTCGATTGCAAATAGTTGGAAATGCCATCCAACCAATCTTTATATCTGATGCAAACAATCATCTCTATCTACTGTCCAAAAGAAAAATTAGACCACCAGCTTCTTTTTTCTTCCCAACACCTACAAATCACTTGCAAATAGTGTCTACCTACCAACAAGTTGTTAAAACCAACAAAAAACACTTTGCCAAACAACTATAATATTGTTTCCCACTAGATTTCAGAGCCTAGATTTGATACCATATTGAAAAAGTGGAAACTAGAGTACTGTAGTTTTGTCAAACAATTAGCATATAATAGATTTCAAACTTATACAAGCACCCACATTAAATGCAGACCGTGTGCACACATTCCCGTATAACTTGATAGCTTAAATACAAATACTATGTGTAATTTGCAGCATAAAAAACACTAGTAACAACGACTAAAATATTTAGATAGTCCCTAATATTTGGGTTGTTCAGCCCGAGAAAAACCCAACAAGGGAAATTTTATTATCAGCTTTAGATAGTACAAAAGCTACAACAATAGTACATTTGGCATCAAAATCACAAATAGAAAACTCACATGCAACTACCCAAAACAATCTGTGATTTATGCCTTAAAAATGTATCAGGTGATTGTACAGGATGTATGGCCTAGTAGGTACAACAACCTTGAAATTATGCTATACCTCGGTTGTACAAATAGGTACATAATTATCAGTGGCATAAAAAAAATCTTCACCTTAAAATGCATGCCCTAGGACAACTTCGAATTTTGTGCCAAACTTTTGTTTTACGGACTGTGTGAATCCATATAGTACGACCTCCTTCCTACTAAAAACATTTAGCTCTTCTTCCCACAAAAATATTTGCCTTGGGATTTTTGTGCCAGCTCTCTTTGAAAAAATGTCAAATATGCTGCAAACTAAATTTTCTCCCCTCGACCTTCACTAAGAAATTTCTCTTGTAAATTGTGTCTTGCACGCTACCCTAGGCTCTCTCTTATAATCAGAAAATGACTTTTCACCTTCCCAACCCCTAAATCCAATGGTTGATATCTAATCTTGCTTTAACAAGATAAAGGGATGTGATTCATTCCCTCCCAAATAAATCACTTTTATTTTAATAAAGTTATTTTACTTTATGTCATAAGTGCACTTCATGAAATAAAGTCACTTTATAATAAAAACAAGGAGGACACTTTATAAAATTCACTTTACATAAGAGACACTTAATACAACTTTATAAAATACACATTACAAAGTCGAGTAGCCTTGATAGTGTAAATGCACGGTCGCTTCTGCATATAAGACAAAACTATGCAAAGTTCCTCATGAGCTAATAAGCAAACCTAAATTATTTTTAATCTTTCTCATCTTTATTAGAATCACCTTTGTAATTATCCAATTTTTCCATCAGACTTAAGAAAAATATAGCATATCAATTAGATGTCCATATATTGTAAAATATAGTTTGCTAACCTCATTAAAGCTTAAGATCGGAGATTTGGCTTCATAATTGATTTCAAGCTTAATCATATTTTCTAGGTGTTATTTAGTGAAAAATTAATAGAATTACTAAAAAATAGGAGGATGTATTTTAAAAGTGATTGATCGTGGATTTATTGATATGAGGTATCCCTTATGGCTCTCTTTGGCCTAGAAACCTTAATTCTTATTTTTATGACCAATATAGAAATTATCCCTAATTGGGTTAATTTAGAAAAAATATTAAAATTGATAATTAAGGAGCTCAATAGATGAGCCCATCAAGTTAAATATACTGATAAATGTCCAATATTATAGTTACCCTTCAAAAAATTTCAAAGATCCCAAAATATCACGACTTTCCAAAAATAGCTTATTGTTATAAATGGAAATAATAGCAAAACAAGGGAAATAATGTGTATCTTGGGATGAAATTTTTACTATGATATTTTACATGCCCTGAGACTCTACAAAACAGGTTTGGTCCAAAGAACATGGATAAAATTCTCGAAAATGGAAATATTGCTATTTCGGGAAGGTCTCAAAGGAAAGTTATTAAAATAAAATGATGGGGATTTCTACAAGATCTTAAATATATAAAATAATAGAGAATTGGAGTGTGTAAAAATTATGGAAAAAAAAAATTCCATAGCCCCCTATTGTTTTTTCCACTCTAGAATACAAATAGAGGAAGAAATGAGAATTTTTCAAAAGAGGAAAAAGCCAAAAGAAGAAAGGATAGAAAATGGTGCAATTGATCCTATAAGTTTAATATTCAATCCTTGAATATCTCCATTAATACCTTCAAAGAATACCACCAATATATATCTTGCAAAAAACCCATCACAAATCCATTAAAACGCCTAAAACTATTCTTGGAATGGACATGAAATGAAGCTTCATCTTCTTCCTACTTCAATGGATTTGTCTCCCTCACACATACACAGTAAAAAATGGTTAGTTTTGTGTCTCATACACCCATACCTCTCATCAACTTCAAAACATGGCTTCATGTGTTTAAAGACATGATTTTTCCTCATCCATACCCCATGGGATGGGAGACAAACTCTTCACATTCCATCATGTGATCCAATTAGTTCTTATTCCACCTATTCCACACCAAATAGGAGTTATGATGGAGAAACATTAGTCATCTACAAATGAATACCTACAAACCTATCATTTCATAATGGAATATTCCACTTGGAAGGTGTTTAGGCTCAGTTAAAGCTAAACTAGGTCATTTCATGGTTAAGCAATTAATTAATCCAAAAATGAGCCAATGGGAGGAGGGTTGCCCTACTTAGATATATAAAATGATTCCAATTGATTTATAAGTGTATAAAAATCATGACTATACTCCCTTTCACCTAATTGGGGCATACTCCTTTCTCATTTCCCCTCATTGGTGCACCCTCCTTTACTTAAATAAGCAAACTAAGCCTCCAAGGGGAATTCCATGGACCATCACTCAATCTTTCGTTTGCTCCATTTTACTTTGATAAATGATCATTTCCTCCCTTATGTGTGGTTAATGAAATTACAACCATTTATACCAAGTGAATCCTCAAAATATTTTGCAACTATAAGCTTTATTTAACCAAATATTAGGCCTCCTTAAATTCTTGTGTTGAAACTAGCTCCCATAACGAAAAAGTTGATAAATCCCTCATATTTTATCAGAATCACAAATGGATTGATGCATTGAAAATTTTATGCATAGGGATACATGATCCAACCATTGGTTACCCATTACATCCATTTTGTCCTTGCTTCAATTTTTCCACAAGGTTCTCCACCCTTGATCATTATGAAATTTGCAAAACAAAACGAGGATATAAAGTTGAATTTAAACAATGGAAATCAAATACAAAGTAAGGGGGAATGTGAAAGACATAGAGGGGTGTTCAAATCATGTCAAAACCATTCCATCATGCATAAAATATCCACGTTCAACTGAAGTCAAAGATCAAACAAGTGCTCAAAGAGAGGCCTTTAAAATGAGTCAAGCGAGTCATAAACCATCTAGGGAGTATTTGAAACAATAACATGCCAATATAAAAATAAAAATAGGTCCAAAACATTAATTCCATTAGTATTACGTCCATCAACCCTAGTTTTCAACAATAGATGTTCTACACACTATTACTGCTATTATATGTTTTATGCGCAATGTGTCAATAGAGAAGTGATTTTTCTACCTCAACGCTGGTGATTTTTTTTAATCCTCCACTGCAGAATCAACAAGATATTGGATTGTTCACTGTAACATCAGCAAGAATATGGATTCTTTGCTGCAATGTCAGCACATTTCTTTCCTTCTCGGTGCAACTTCGGTGAGTTCTTACCTTCTCACTACAACATCAATGAGTTCTTACTTTCTCACTACAATGTCGGAAACTTCCTCCCCTTGCTGCTGCAACATCGGTGAGTACCTACTTTCTCACTGTAACATCAATGAACTTATGGATTTCCCGCCACAACTATTAGCAAATTTTTGAGTATGTCGCCACAACTATCGACGAATTTTTGAGTTTGTTGTTGTAATTGTTTCATACTTAGCCAATTTTGGTAAAGAGACTCCCAAGACATGTCTTTCTGCTCCCCTCAAACTTCCTCTTGAATATGCCTGAAGAACCAAGTCTTAGATGAATTCCTTATCCAACTTAAATGATACACCGAGGTTTGTAAGATAATACACAAAGATGACAAACACACCAAATAATTTCCAAACAGTTTTCAGACTTGGCAAGGAAAAGAAAATTTAGGATTTGAAGACAGTCATTGGGGACCACACATAAAATACGTAAAATAAATATAAAGGAACTTAGAAACTAGAACTTTAGACACTCAATCAACTATCACAGCCCTGTCATTTGTCATGTCAAAGAAAGGATTCAAAGAAGAAGAAAACAACTAAGTCAACATGGTCCAAATAACTCATTAAAGCACCATAGGAGCATTGATGAATATTATCATGAAGGTACTAATATAATTTCAAGAAGTCGGGATATGTTCATCTTCTTGACCATTTACATATGGATCTAGGTGAAACTTAGGAACTCAAAATTTAGTATGGGGGGTTTACTTTTTTAATCCAATATCAAGAAAAGTATGGGAGGTAGTTGTGGCTACAACAATTGGCGAACCACTAGAATAACCAATTATCGCTTTCTAAATCACCCCAAGCATTACATTCATCCAACTATAAAACATTATCTCTCTGGATGAGAATAATATTTTTTGTATTCATGGGTACCACTTCAACACGTATTCAAATTTTCAAAAGGATATAAATATTTAATAGTGAACCTAAGATCATCTTATGGTTCTTCTCTAGGATATAGAGTATAGGTTTCATTTGCCAAGCTTAATTCCAATGTGCTTTTCATTAGGAATAACACCGCAGAGTATAAATCATAATCCATACAAGTGCTTAAAGTTTGTTCCTCATATCTCATACCATATGCATTTCTCCACTTCCTTCAACTAGTGTCCATATGCTTGATAGAGTTGTCTCTTAAACCCTTTTATGTCTAAATTCTCTTAATCCATTTTACCTTTTCGTTTGTATATGTATATACATATTTCGTTGGATCTCTTAGATATTTTTTGCTTTTGCAGGTTGTATATGAGGGATCATATTCAGTAATCCACTTAAAGGCAAGGGATGGTATATTATAGTCATTTTAATTTGTTATGCATTGTCATGACTAAAATTCTACCCATGGTTTGATCACTTGAAATCATCATAGGATTTAGGCAATTAAGTGTGTTCAGTGGATGAATCTCACTAAAGAATAACTGAAAGACTCCTAAATTCCCACTAGATATTGTTCTTGCATAATATATTTCAATTATATCGGTGTTCCACCATGACAAGGATCCTGCTAGCTTGTGAGGATTCTTAGGTGAAATTCTTTGGTGTTAATAAAATATGATATATGCATTCCCAATGATACCATTGTGTAAACCCAAACCTTTGATACCCCCAACAAATAATTCCATGGGTTTTGAATGACCTTTCATGGTAATTGATGTTAAATGGTTTACTTTCATGTTTGAGAAGAAAATATTGGACAAATCATAAATCAAGGGAAATATATTATATACAATCAAATAAATCCATCAAATGGAATGACTACACCAAATAGGAGAAATAAAATCCATTAAAATTGTTTATACAAATATGAAAAATCAAAAGAATACCAACAAAATTAATCTTAAATCTCATTTGACTCAACATCATTTGTATAAACTCAATCTTCGTATGATCACGATGATGGGTGGAGTGTCCACCTAAAATGCGTCAATCGTTCAATAATCTCTACACAGTGAAAATCCATAATCTTGCACACAAACTCAATCATTTCAAATTCTCTCTCAAAATAACAATCACAAGCAAGCGAACAACAAACAAGCTTTAAAAAAACTATATAAAAACTCACCAAAGCATTATGTTAGGGGTAAAAGTTTAGGAAACACATCAATCCATATTACAAGTATTACCTTGTTTGATGTCCATTGTTCAAGTTGTTTTATTATTTCAACATCCTACCTAAAGCACTTGCTACTCATATTCTTTTGTTTTCTATGTGATCACCCCACATATGGTTGTTCCCCAAACTTCTCAATAATTCCTCTCTCACCTCCTGATTTGTATTCTGATGATACTAGGATTAGGGTTGTCTCTAGAGGAAAAAAATCAAGCTCACCTAATGGGATCAAGATTGGACTAGTTGCTAAAGTGAATGAATGATATGATAGTACATATACTTTAAAGAAAACAAAGTGATTATTCAATCAAGGTATGTTCATAGGAAATAAATGATGATTCAAAGGATACTTTATGTTGGATTGCAAGCTATTTCATCACTATCTCTAATTTATTAAAATTTGAAAAGTCAAGAGTCATATTGTTTCAAGATTACTCAAACAACCGTGTAGTTGAAAGAAATTATCAAGGCTTAGTTGTTAAATAATATATTATCGAATACTTCCCTTAGAGGTCACCATGCAGATTAAAAATGTGTCCTCAGTTTTAATCTAGAAATGAGTCTCCATACGTTAGATACCTGTCAAAATCAAAGTAAAGAATGAGGATGGTATTATTATAAGAGATGCAAACAAAATCATTCAAATAAACTCCTATTGTTCTTACCTTTCAATTATTGTGCATGGATGACAAAATTCTTGCTGAAAAAATTTACATTTTCAAGACATCACATGTTCCAAACCCAATTGTTCATTTCATTCTCAAGAAAAGATGGAATGTAATTGTTAAAATATAGGTCTAGGATACGAGATGAATTGATAAAACATAGTGAAGGTAAATTATTTTTTCACATAAATATGTATCCTTACTACCTCACTACCTTCCAAACTAATGGGAAAATATGGCATCTTTGTCTGTACCATTTGAAATGCACCACTAGACTTATTACTCGAGTTGACAAGACAATTAAACTCGAATGGATGCTTCAACTTTAATTGTGCATCTTACCAATTCTATCAAGGATCCAACAGAAAAAGATTGAATTTCTTTTAATTCTCTTCGTTCGTCTAATCATTTCATCTATTGACGAATCATTCTTCTTTGATAGTAGCTTAATTTTTATTTAATACCTTTGGTGATCTTGGTGGGGACGAGCATGATCAAAATTTCAAATAGATGATCCATGGGATGTCAAAATTTATTACCACCCTTCACCCATGTATACTGCAATGCTCATAAACTTCAATGTAAACCACATGTACAATGGGGCCTTAATCTTTTAAAATTCATCATAATAATGTATTTCTTTATGATGGCCAATATTCGTTCATGCAAGACCAAAATTAAAACATTTTTCAAGCCAATATATCAATAGAATTAGACAAAGTTGATGTAAACTTATTAAATTCCCGAATGCCCAAATTATTTCTAAGGAGCAGCTAAGTTTTTCACGCGCCCCCCAATTCTTTGATTCATATATGGGAAGGATATATCAATATTACAAGGTATATTTTGACTCTTTATGAATTCTAATACATCTCAATTCAATTCAATAAGCTCTTGCACATGCCTTATTTACAAAATACCTACATCAATCCAAACCCAAGTTTAAAACAAGACAAAAGAAAGATACATATCCAATTGCCAAATATTGAAAGGAACATAATAACAATATGGGAGGGGAGCTAAGCTATGAATATAAAAATGAAATAACTATCTAGTAGGTTTGTTAAAAAATTAAAAAACTACATGAGTCAAACTCTTATTCCAAGAGTGAAAAGAAAGAAACCTATATTATGCCTAACCTAATCTAACTTACAATGTTACAACAAAGCTACGTGAAATCATGGAGCCATTGTATCCATTAGAGGACTTCTAGTCCCATAGAAAAATTATAACCATGCTTACAATTGTAGGATTGATGCATTGCATGACACAAGGTCATAAAATATTATACCATCCCAAAATCTATTCACAACAGGAAAAATCAAGTACATGTTGCAATGTGGAAACCTTTGACAGAATGATATTTCCAACCAGGAAACAATAATTTCATGAAAACCATGAGAGAAGGTATGTGATTCCTGTGAAAGTTTTGAAGATGAACATTGTGCCTCATTAGGACTATAAGATAAAAATCCAGAATCATTCACCATGGATACTATCTTGTCATTAGATTCCAATTGTGAAGTAATGACATGAGGACCTGACATAACCACCAACGAATGATGAAGTGTCTCGTCATACTCATCAACATGCTCTTCTTGAACCTGAAATTTTTCACTATGAAACATGTCATCATCATCATAACACAATGGACTATCATAAATAACCTCTTTTTGTTTAACATCATAAACCATATCAATGTTAGTCTGAGTTTCATTAAAAACATATTTAAAAAAAAAAAATTCCTCCTTGCTTAAATTGAACAACATAAATTCCTACATCTTCCCTTCACAGTTATTTACTTTACAAGAATCATAACCAACAAAATTTATGATATGCAAGTTTTGAATATCTCTTTCTGTGTAAACATATTCAAATAAATCTAAATATAAGGCATAAAAAATTTCGGAACATAATTCGTTGAAAGTTTACCTATCATCATTCAATAGATTTTCTTCAAAATATGCTTGTTCAAGGAAAACATCAATCAAATTATGTTTTGAAGATAAATTATTAATGAATATGACAAAATTTTGTTCAGTATTCACTTCAACAAAAAGAATCATCATTAACAATCATATTTTCAATAGATAAATCTTTCACTTTCTCAGCATTTATTGATTTATATTCTTCTACAGTTTTAACTAGTGATGATTGAAAATCAAGAAACTTCAGAACACTAAGTGTAAGCATATTTTATTATTATCTTCTTCCTATTCAAATAGGTTATAAGGATAGTTCTAATCTGGTGAACACAAGAAACCTATTGTATCTACATATCCCAAATATTCTTCACATATTTTTTCATTTGATTCATTCAATAATGGAGTGGAAATTTCTTCATGCAAATAAACAGCAGGGAACGAATGAGTATTTTGTACATCATATTTATTAACATGACTATTTTAGAAATTAATATCTTATAATTTTTTTTGTCCATTAAAATTTTATGTTTCTCGTTCCATGGATCCTATTGGAGAATGACTATAACGACTACACTATTTTTTATCATCAATTAAAAATTCACTAACTTTGCAGAAAAATAGGATTTGCAAACAATAGTCAATTAATTCTTACTTGTTAGATTTGTCATCTTCACTGAACCTATAATAAATCTAATCCATTATTGATATGAAATCTTCATCTAGGTTATCTTTCTTCCTATGAATCCCCTAAATCTCTTCACATAACTTATTGTCAGATTTGTCATCTTCATTGAAGCTGTAATAAATCTAATCCATTATTGATATGAAATCTTCATCTGGGTTATCTTTCTTCCTATGAATCCCCTAAATCTCTTCACATAACTTATTGTATTCATAGTACTCATGAGAAACAATAAAAAACTCCATGGACTACTGCCAATTATGAATAAAATTGGGTGGCAACACTTCATACCAAAACCTAATTATTTATCTTTTGAAAGTGAGGGTAAACAATATGTATATTTGAGAATCTTGAATAATTTTGATATTTCGACATGTAACATCAAAATGAATTATATGCCTAAATGCAGGGGTTTTTCCTTCACCATCAAATGTAGATTCTAAAAAGATATTGACTATCATTTTGTAAATACTCTTAGATGGTCTTGGTGAACTAAAAGCATGTTCCAATACAGGGATATAGAGAGAATCCATTAACACTTAATTTGATCTATACAAAATGACTTCACATAAATAGGCTTGTCATTAGACCCTCCTTCCAGTGCCAAATCTGTTGATGGGTTGAAATGACCTGGGGTTCACCCTAGCAAGAAGTCCCAATTAAACCTCAAATATTTTGGAGTAGGGACGCATCCAAATTACAACCTAGAAACCATTTCTTATTTTGGAGTACGGAACCCATCCAAATTAAGACCTGGAAACCATTTCTTATTTGGTTTCTTGACAACAAAAATTCCTAAATCTCCCCCTTCGCCGTTATTTACTATACAAGAATCAGAATCAACGAAATTTATGATAAGCAAATTTTGAACATCTATTTCGATGTCAAAATCTGCAAATAAATATGAATACAAGGAAAGATAATTTTTAGAACATAATTTTTTGAAAGTTTCCCTATCATCATTTAATAAATTTTATTTGAAATCTTTTTGTTCAAGGAAAGCATCAGTCAAATTCTAATTCAACAATAAACTATCAATGAAGATGACAAAATTTTGTTCATTATTCATTCCAACAAAAAAATGAATCAACATTAACAATCACATCTTCTAGCAACCTAAGGAATGGTTGTCGGGCCAGGATGTAACATAAAAAAAATTTAGAATCTTATTGCAACTATCTTATTACAAAAGAATTTTAAATGATTTGAGTAACTAATATCCTTTTTCAATCAGGCATTAATAGATATAGAGTTGAAATGCAATATAAAAGAGAAGCAATAGTCTCTCTTTTGTCTCACCTTTGGCATTCCACTAATTTGTCCTTCAGTGATCTTTTTCATTTAATGGAATTTGGATTCATGCGATAGGTTGGCTTATTTTATTTCTTAAAGAGACTCTCTGTTAGAGTCTTCAGAACTTGATGGATTGGCATCACTGTTCAAACATAATCTCCGCTTGTTCATGGTTATCGTGCTCGCTTTCAAACATTAATCTTGGTCAGTTCAACTTTGGCAACTTTGGCTTCTTTGGTGGTCATCATGAGCACGTGTGAACATAAATCAATATATATAAAAGCTCACACATTTATCACAAAGGAAAATTGTAGTAAATCAAATTAGCAATTCCAAAAACTGTGAAAATTGTCCAAGTGACGCAAAATGTGAGATGTAACCAACTTACCAAATGTTACATAGTATATCTTTTTGTCCATTGAGAATTTTGATATGAAGTTGATTTCATTTGAAAATGGTCATAATCAACATTAGATTGGAATTCATTGACTATATTTTATTTTAACAGAAGCCGTGAATATATTATCTAGAATAAAAGGTTGTAGCTAGTCAAACATACAAAAAAAAGGTCCGAAACCAGCCAAGAGTGCTATGGAACCCAAAATTACAAAATCATTTGGGTAAATTGATAAATATATGAGTTTGCATCTATTTCTGTTGAAAGTGATAAATCCTTTAGTAGTATAAATACAAACGTAAACACCTAAAACAAGACTGCCACTCGGCCCTAATACGGATTAGAAAAGAGTGGGGAACCTCATTTCAAGTAATCTTGGAATTCGACATAATAAAGTCTTTTCCACACCATCGACCGACATCGACGATCCCAAGTTATTTCGCCTCACCCAGAAACTTTTTTCCATCGGACGACTTGTAGGAGGTGAGAGGGGAACAAAAAGCATAGAGTACCCATTTTAGCGAGGTTACACCTGTTGCTTCCCTTTTGTGTCTATGACTGGTTGAACCACTGATGGTTCCTCCATTGCTTGATCTCTGGAGGGGTAGTCGTGCATGTGGCTATTTTGATTCATGGCTGATTTGATTCATGTTGGAGGGGTAGTCGTGCATGTGGCTACTTTGATTCATTGCTTCTTTGATTCATGTTCACTAGTTAGCGGAAGTTGTCCTTTATGTATCCCATTGTTCATACAAGTTGATTATCTTCAATCCGGGTGTCCTGATTTTCTATCTGTCTATACATCTAGTCCATTGTTCGACTGCCTTCAGTACTACTTTTGTTGATGATGCTTCTATTGACGATTTCATAGAGCTACCTGAGATGTTGTTTGATGTCTCTAAGTGAGTTCTGAATCTCCTTGAGTGCAGCTTCATCATCCGTCATTTCGTGACTGTGAGGTGGCAATGTTGGATTGACTAGACCTTCTACTGGATGCACACGTGAAAGACCTGTAATGTTGATTCCTTCCAGTGAGGGAGGGACTGAACCAAATTCTACACTGAAACACAACCCAATGAGGGAGGAACTGATCCCAAATCTACGCCGGACCAAATCGCTGCAGAATTCCAAGATGAATCTTGGGGAAACCTTTGCACCGGGACACTGCATCCCTCTCTGCTGAAATTCCAATCTTCAATTACGGCGAGACCGACAAAATCTCTATCTTCTTCGAAGCCAGAACGTTGCTATCATGAGATTTCTCAGCAATGGCAGAGCTATTACCAGATCTGGAAGGAGTGATAAAGAAACATACATTCCGATCAGAATCGGCGTTCAAAATTGAACCCTTCACAACCCTTCCAAAGGGTTCTAGCACTTCCCAGAAGTGTAGAGTTAAAATTGCTCTTCAAAAAAAAATTAAAATCTAAATTTTACCCAGGGGCATAATTTATATCAACATTTCAAAAGAAGGGCAACATTTGAAATTACCCATCCATATAAATTTCTCAATATGTTGAAATCCCTATGCTATAAAGTTCAACTCATCATTCAAAATATTGGAAATATGATAAATTATAATCACAGTGGGTGGCATGATCATGATGTAATCTCCCTCCATCATTCCAAACATTTTTTGGTTTCTCACAACATTTGTCCTCGGTGCCACCAAAATACATCTAAAATTTACTTGTCTTTACATCCTCTTCTCTTTAAATCCTCATCTCATAGTCATAACTAAGGATGGTTATGCATGCACATGCTCACATTCTAGTACGAATTGACTCAAAGAATAAGAGACAACTATAAGTAAGTCTTATATTAAATTTACCATATAAGTCTTTAATTAACACTATCAATTGAGATTTGACACGTTGGATTGTTGTGATGTGACACTCTCTGGTATGTAGGAATTTTTTTAAATATTTTTTTAGTTGTGTATAATTTTTTCTTAGGTGCTCAATCCTTATCATTCTTACATCTCTCAAGCTTGGATTGCATGTGAATGCCCCAATATGGTTATGGCATAGTCTATGTAGTTTTTTGGTATAATGAAGTGTGCTCCAACTGGAAAAAATACAATAGAATAGTTGTTATGTTACTCAACATTAAAATTAATGATACACACATGAAAACTTAATGTGTTCAAAATAAGTTTTATTGAAAATATATCATTTTTTCATGTAGATATTAAGGAGTGCTCAATTGTTTAAAATTGTAAAAATTTAAACTAACAATATTTTGTCTTTTGCATTTTTTTGGTGAAATGTGTCCAGTTAATTTATACTTGTCAATTGAAGTACAATTATTTATTTTTCTCTTCATCTTTGAAGGGCTCAGAAAATAAATACCCTTCCAATTGAAATTAAGACCCACCCTTCAAATTTGATCATTGATCGGAATGAGCGAAAAAGAGAATTCATTGAAGTGGCTCGTGTGAGAGATCCTATCCATCTTCCCTACCCTAGCTCAATCTTTAAATACATCACATGGCCTCTGCCTTGGAGATCGAGAACCAGGTGCCAAGTACCCTTCCTACTAGCAGAGAAATTTAATGCATTCACCGAGATCCAGATGTGGAGAAATGCCTCTCCCGTATGTGTCTTGATGTTAGAGTGGGTGGAACTCATGCTAGGGAAGGCCCCCATAGCTTCATTTTATTGATAAGGGGCTTAATGTACATACCAAAAATTGGTGGCGACCTTCACTTTGCTAATTCCCAATTTGATTTTGGCTCCTAATTTCGTCAATTTATCCACCTCAAAGTTGTTCCCTCAGAGAATATGGAAATATGAGACTTGAATTTGAGCTGTTACCTGACAAATACAATTGTATATTCTTTTTGTTTTGATAACACTTTTGCAGAAGCCCTTATTCATTTGATGAATTACATGCTTAGAATTGCTTAGAACAATGATTTCAGAAATGTTGAGTTGCTTTGCTAGGTTCACTCCAAAATAAAGCCCAAGCCATTCTGCCTCATTATTGGTTTTTGGCCCAAGTCCCCAAGCAAAGGAAGTCACTGTATTTTAGCCGAGATCAAATATAATCTTACCTACACCTGCCAAACTTGGGAATTCATTCACTATCATTCCAACTTTAGTTTCCCTTTGAAATTTCCCTCAACTTTCTCTCACTTGATAATTTTTCCAAATTCCCTAACTGTCACAATGAGGCTTTGAAATCCATTTTGGGGCTTGTAAATTATTTCCAAGGTTGCTCATCTTGATTAGAATCAACTCTGTAAATTCAACCTTTTATTTTTGCTTTGTTTATTTTCTATGATTAATTTTCAAAGTCTACTGTAAATTAGCCAATTTTTCAATTAAACTTCAAAAAAATATAGTAAATTAATTAGAAGTCCATAGATTGTAAATTTGAGTTTATTGATCTTATTAAAACTTAGGAGCATATATTTGGCTTCACAATTGATTTTCAAGCTTAATACTATTTTCTAGGAATTATTTAGTAAAAATTTAATAGAATTCCTAAAAAATAGAAGATGTAATTTAAAAGTGATTGATCGTGGATTTACTAATTTGAGGTATTCATTATGCCTATCTATGATCCAACAACTTTAGCTTTGATTTTTATGACCAAAATACTAATTATCCCCAATTGGCTTAATTTAGCAAAAATATTCAAAAATTAACAATTGAGGAACTCAATAGATGAGTCCCTCAAGTTAAATTTATTGATTAATGTCCACTATTACATTTACCCTTCAAAAATTTCCAAAGATCCAAAGACCCATGACTTTCTGAAAATAGCCATTACTATAAATGGAATCCACAAACAAGGGAAATAATGCTCAGCTTGGAACAACAATTTTAACAAGATTTTACTCATCCCAACACTTTACAGAAAAAGTTTGGTCCAGAGATGATGGATAAAATTCCCAAAAATGAAAAATATGTTATTTCAGGAAGGTCTCAAAGGGGGGTTGGGGATTACTATAAGAGATTAAATTTGTAAAATAACATAGAATTGAAGTGATATAAATTCTAGAAATTGTTTTCCATAACCTCCTCTTATTTTTTCCACTTTTGAATATAAATAGAGTAAGAAATGACAATTTTCCAAAAGAGGAAAATTACAAAAGAAGAAAGGAGAGGAAATTGTAGGGATGGGCTTGTAAGATTAATATTTATCCTTGAATCTCCATTAATATCATCAAATAGTACCACCAACAGATAACCTACAAAAAAACCATCACGAGTCCATTAAAACTTCAAAATCTATGTGTGGAATGGACATGAAAGGAAGCCTTACCTTCTTCCTCGGCTTTAGCTTTGTGACTCATACACAGTAAAAAGTGGTTAAGTTTGTGTCGTAAACACCCATACCTCTCATCAAATTCGAAATATGGACTCCTGTGTTGAAAGAGATGACTTTTCCTCATCCATACCCCATGGGATCAGAGACAAACTCTTCGCATTCCATAGTTTGGGACAATAGGAACCTATTCCACCTATTCCATGCCCAATAGGATTTATGAAGGAGAAATTTTAGTCACCTGAAAATGCATACCTACAAACCTATCATGTCACAAGGGAATCTTCCACTTGGAGGGAATTTACGCTCACTTAGGGATAAACTAGGTTATCTCATGATTAAGCAGTTAATTAATCCAAAAATGAGCCATAATTAGATGTATGAGTGAATTCCGAGTGATTTATAATTACATGGGAATCATGGTTACACTACCTATCACCTTATCGGGGAAGCATCCTTTCTCATTTCCCCTCACTGGTGTGCCCTCCATCACTAGTCTCTCTTTTTCTCCTTTTCCTTTGATAAGTGATCATTTACCTGATTAGACGTGGTTAATGAAACTAACACCATTTATATCAAGTTAACCCTCAAAATATTTTTCCACTATAAAATTTGTTTAGCCAAATATTAGTCCTCCTTAGATTGTCATGCTGAAACTAGGTCCCATGGTTGAAAAGTTGGCAAGTTGCTCATATTTTATCATAATCATGAACCGTTTGATGAGATGGAAATATTATGCCCAAGGATACATGATAAAACCATTGGTTACCCATAAAATTCATTTTATCCTTGCTTCAAGTTTTCCACAAGGTCATCCACCCTCATTGGTTATGAAATTGGAAAAATACAAAGAGGATAAAATGTCAGATTTTAAAAAATGGAAATAAAACACAAAGAAAATGGGAACATGAAAGACATAGAGGTGTGCTCAAATAATGTGACAAATCATTCCATCATGCATAAAAAAGAGTCAAGTAAACCATAAACCATCTAGGAAGTATTTGAAAAAATACCAAAGCCAATATAGAAACTAAAATAGGTCCAAACCATTCATTCAATCATATTCTATCCATCAACCCTAGTTTTTAACAGTATATGTTCTACACAATTTTGATGAGAATATCCTTTTTATGAGTAGTGTGTCAGTGGGTAAGTGACTTTTATTCCACAACGTTATATTATTTTTTAGTCCTCTATTGCAGAATCAACAAGATATCGGGTTGTTTTCCACAACTTCAGTAGTATTTGGGATTCTCCACCACAACATCGATGAGAATGTGGATTCTCCATCGCAATGTCCTCACATTTCTCATTGCAAAATCAGTGCGGTCTTACCTTCTCACCATAACATCAGGAAGTTTTTACTTTATTTTCCCAATGTCGATAACTTCCTCCCCTTGATGCCACAACATCAACAAGTTCTTACTTTCACACTACAACATTGGCAAAGTTTTGAGTTTGTTGTTTCAACTATTACAAAAAAATTTACTTTTCCACTGCAACTATCAGCAAAGTTTTGAGTTTTCCACTATAATTGTGGGTGAAGTTTTGAGTTTTCTTCCACCACTGTCAATGAATTTTTTAGTTTGTCACCACAATTGTTTCATTATTATCCAATTTTGGTGAAGATACTACCCATACATGTATTTGTGCTCTACTCAAACCTCCTCTTGATGTACCTTAAGAACTAAGTTTCAAAAGAATGTCTTACCCAACTTATAGGAGAAACCTAGGTTTTTAGGATTATGCACAAAAGTGGCAAGCACAACAAATAATTTCTAAATAGTTTTCAAACTTGGTAAGGAAAATAAAAATTAGGATTGGAAAAATTATTGGGAACCACGCATAAAGGACTTAGAATCAATATAAAGGACCTTAGAGACTGGAACTCGAGACACTCAATCAACTAACAAGTCTCTATAATTGGTCATGTCTGTTAAATTTTCATATGCTTAGCTAGATCATTAGTATTTCATTTCGAATTCATAACAAAAGCATATAAACAGGATCACTGAAAGATAAACAAGCACAACCATACAAAAGGAACACAAAGATTTATCCTAGGAAAACCCTAAAGGGAAAAACCCAGCAAAATCTTCCTCAATATAGATGCCCCAAAAAGATAAAAGGTAAAACCAACAAGGAGATCAAAGCCTGGTCCTCCTCCTTCTCCAACTACTCTTCTCTTCTCCACTAATGCGCTACACAAGTGAGAGTGTGTGTGTCTCAAATGAGGAGCACTACACCTCTATTTATATTCATCTGTTCACTTAAGTTAACTCATTTGACATGTAGGCTCGAGTTAAATCATGTAGGCTCGAGTTACACATGTAGGCTCAAGTAACCACATTGGGATGCTGATAACCCACCTTTACAATTAGAGGGGACTACCTCATGACTCTTATTAGTTCTTCCGATTAGGAGCATCGGGGTACAATGTAATACAAGAGGTTCTCCCGGTAGGACCATCGAGGACCACAAAAGATACATATAGAATATTCTTCGAAGTTACAATATTTCAACAATGTCAAAGTAAGGAAACAAAGAAGAAGAAAACCACTAAGTCAACATAGTCTAAATAACTCATTCAAGCACCATAGTAGCATTGTTCAAGATTATCATGAAGGTACTGATGGACATTGAATAAATCAGCCTTTGTTCATATTATTCATCATTTATAGATAGATCTAGGTTACACTCAAGAACTCATTTTAGTATGGGGGGATACTTTTCTAATCCAAGATCAAGAAAAGTAGGGGAGGTAGTTGTGGCCACAACAGACTTGGTTTTGTGAATATAAAAAGTACAGTGGAGGTAGAATTTTCCTAAGATATTACTCAATAGCCAATATTATAGGACATGAAAGGGTCAAGTTGTTGCTAAAAAATGAAAGGATGAGAACTCTTCTTGATATTTTGAACATTATAGATTTGGCTAGAAACTGGATATCTATCAATGGTGTTCATGTAGGGAGTTCGGATTGTAAATTTATACAAGTTGTTTTGAAACACTTTCATTGACAAGTGTAACAGTTCTATTGATAATCATGATAGAAATATATAATACATGACCCATGTTATGCATGTAGACAAGGCAATGCTAGGGCATTAAAGAATGGGACATATTGATAAGGGAATTCTAGAATTACATGGTAAAGGTATGGTTGAAGCTATGTCTAATTTCTCATTAGATTTTTATTTATGTGAACATTGGATATTTGGTATACAAAATTGACTAGGATTCTCATCCGGTGCTACAAGACACAGTGATATGTTTGGACTTGTTCGTATACCATCACTAGGTAAATATATACATTATATTTCATTCATTGATGATTTCTAGAGGAACACATAGGTTTATTTCCTCCATAATAACTCAGAGGTTTTTGGTAAATTTAAAGAGTTTAAAGATCTTGTAGAGAACCAGGTAGAGAAGAAAATAAAGGTGTTCAGGACATATAATGGTGGACAGTTATATGGAAATGAATTCAAAGAATTATGTAAGTGTGGAATACTAAAAAAATACTAATTCATAAAGACCTTAACAAAATTTTGTTGCGTGACAGATTAATAGGAAATAGATGGAAAATGCATGGAGCATGCTTAGTGATGTAGGATTATCACCGGAATTGTGAGCAAAGGTAGTGGATATTGCATGTTACTTGCTACATCAATCACCTAAAACAAATTTGGTTTAAGAAAATCCACACCGTGCATAGACTAATAACCCTCTCTTAAACATCTCAATATTTTTGGCTGTGATGCTTATGTGCATTTTCCAAAGGAAAATAGGAGTAAGTTGGATAATAAAGATGAAAAATGTATGTTTATTGGTTATAAAGATGGTATAAAATTTCAAAATTTTGGAATCTAGTAACTAAGAATATTGTTTATATTTAGGATGTTGTGTTTAGAGAGGTTAAAATTCCTCCCAAATAGGAAGTCCAAACCAAGGAATATGAACCATAGACAATACACTTTGAGTTGGAGGGTGAAAAATCTGACTCAATAGAAGGAAATGAACTAGAAGAGGAAGAACCTCAAGTTCCAACCTTGAGGATATTTTTTCAAAAAAGAAGGAAACTAGAAATCTATATCCCACCATATTTGCACTCTAATTTTGCTTTATCTATAATTGACTATGATCCTATATCTATGAGGGAGGTGGTGATTCAAAGGATAGTAAACTTTAGAAGAAGGACATGGTTTATTAATAAACATATGCCTTAGATAAAAATAAGATTTGGGATCTAATTGAGTTTTTGAATAGAAGAAAACCTATTGGTAGTAAATGGGTGTTGAAGAAGAAGTTGAATGTAGAAGGTAAGGTGGAGAAGTAAAAATATCACCTATTATCTAATTTTTATTCCTAAGTGGATGGAATTGATTTTAGTGACATTTTTTCTCATGTTGCTAAATTAACTTCTACCATATTTATTTTGTCTATTAGTGTTGCTTTATATGTTGAAGTAGAACATATGTATGTGAAGATAACATTTATGTATGGTGATTTGGAAGAATAAATCTACATGAAACAACCATAGATTTTTGTAGGAAAGGGAAAGAATGAAATGGTTTGCAAGATAAAGAAGCCCATTTATGGACTAAAACAACACCAAGAATGTGGTATCAACAGTTTCATACTTATATTTTTGGACTTTGTTTCTCAAGAAGAAAATATGATCACTATGTATTCCAAGCATGTTAGTGATGACGTTATTTATGTGGTCTTGTGTGTTGATGATATGTCATTGATTGGAAATAACAAGGAACTTCATCGATGAAGTCAAAGACCAGTTTTCTTTTAAGTTTGATATGAAAGATATCGGTGTTTCGAATTTTAATTTGGGCATGGAAATGAAAAGAGATTGTGCGAATAGAAGACTCTGATCAAGTTGGAGGAAATATTTTGAGACAGTATTACAAAGTTTTAATATACGGGAATGTAAATTGGTAAAGGCCCCTATTCTTAAAGGTGCAAATTTATATGCATATTAGTGTCCCAAGACTCAGGAAGAGGTACAATACATGTCACATGTTCCCTATTGTTAACACAAAAAATTGTCCACATAGCTCTCTATGGTCAACGCCATAATTATTCATCATAATCCCATCATTATTCCCTACATTTTTACCTTCATAATTAAATTCCCTCCAAATTGGTCCAAATAATCATTATTTCTTTCCTCATAAATATAGGGAAGATGGGCATTTATTGAAACAAAACCCCATTCTCTAAAAAAAGGACCAAAAAAACCATAAAATAGGAATGGTTCAAAAACCATGGAATAATACCATAGACCAATACCATGGGCAAAAAATTCTTGGATCACCCTATAAATACATTGTGAAGGTATCCCCACAAACACTTTTTTTTAGTCACATTCTTTGTCACACTTTTCACCTTTTAGCCACATATTTCCACATCACATTGTATGTTGAGTTTACACCATACAATTCTTGATTCCATTCCCATTGACAGCCCTAGTTGGAGAAAATCGGAGAACAGGATCGTGGAAGAGATTGGGCCAACTCCTAAATTGGTTGGAGTGGCCCATTTATAAATGTATGAGTGCTTGCACTTGTTTTGTTAATTAAAATAAAATCTAAGGTGTTTTAGATCCCTTCCAGACCCCATGTTTATGTTATATCCCTTCCATGACTGTATTTTTCCATATAAGATTGCCTACATACCCTTGGTGTTTTTGTAGTCCCAATTTACTTTCATTTTATCCTATCTTGGTTGAGATCGGTATTTGAGACCCCCCGTATGTTTCCTACACCCTATAGAGTCCATAGTGTTCTTATTTACTTGCATATTCTATTTCATCTAGAAGGTTTAGTTTTTAACTGTTGAAAAGCATTTACTTTCATTACTGTCATTTACTTTTCAATATATTAGTCTATGGAAGAGAGACCTAGGTTTTAAATATCACACTCCATTTGTGCACACATCTCACATCTTAATATGAACACTTAGTCCATGACCCCAAGTTTAGCCTAAAATTAACCTTAACTCAACCAAGATTGTAACCTCACTTGAGGACCAAAACAATATTGTAGTTAGGTTAGCACACTGGGGATAGGCATCCAAATAACCCCCCTTTATCACTTACATATGAGACATAGTTGTTGTCTTCTAGGGAACCAAAATCCTCTAGTATTTGTTGACATGATCACCACCATTTATCATGGGGCCTCCCTCTCTATGGGGGTAAGCCACAATGAAAGGATTCCAGGAGTCTAGGTGGAATATCACACTCCACTTTGTACAAAAGGATATATCTTCATATTCCTCCTCATGCACGTTGGCCCCCATACCAGGTGTTGAGGACCAAAGGGCTAAAGTTCTAGGAAACCATCTGGAACGTGTCATGAACTAGGTATCCTAGTTTGGAGTCTCTTAGGCCTCTTTTACCTAAGATCCCTCTCAGTATTGGGATTCTCTTAGCCTTTTGTTCTTCGATTTTGTATTGTTTGAATGTGGATTTCATCACACATTAGAAGATACGATTTGTGAGTGGATTCCATCATGTATGCAAGAGCTTTCTTGCACTTATACCCCATAGGTTATTGCGTCATTTTGTTCATAGGCAGTGTTGGTTGTTGGTTTTTTGGTTGCTTTTGTTGTCAAATTCCCTGTTGTGACATGTTGTTGCAGTTCAGTTTTAGAGCTTTATCTTTTTCCTATGTGCCACCATTTATTAGCTCTCCTCCTGCACACTTGGTTGTAGTTGGATTTTTTAGCTTGTTTTTTCCACCCTTGTGTCATCATTCATTATATAGCACACCATCAGTCATCATTTCTCTGCCATGTTACTCCTATAGACTTAAGGGGAATACTCCTCAGTTTGGTTCCTTGAACCACCATTGTTGGATCCATATTCGACGTCGTTCACCACCTTCAAAGCCATAGATTGCATCTGAGTCAGATTTGGATTCCTAACAATCCGAACCTACCTTGTTCATTTCCCCATATAGCCCCATTGTTGGTGTACCTCCCAACCCATTCCAAGGGGGAATTGTTGGAAGTGGATTGGTAAACACCCCACCTACCATACCAGGTATCCTTTCTGTTGGACCTATACGTCCTAGTCCTAGTGGGCCCCTTTTCGCCGCACACATTGTTGTTGGTTTGCTACCCCCTAGTACTGGACCCACTTTAGCCACCATGGTTCACACCACTGCTACAATCGTGCATGGGGCATTGGCCCTTCTACCGCTATTTTAGTTATTCACACCATTCTATTGACTACTTCTAATGTCAAGAGTTATCCCTACCAACCCCCATTTTCCCTCAGTAACTACATGCCCGTTGGCCCCAACACCATTGTTGGCCCTCCCAGATATGGTTCAAGTCCTAGTCTGTCATTCATGGCTAGTCTCAACCTGTCTAATTTGGCCAGGTTAACAAATGACCCCATCCATCATGACCCGTTCTGGACTCCCATGCCTACCAAAATCCCTTCGGACATCCCTAAGTTTGAGGGAAAGGCGGGAGAAGAACCTCAGAACCATATCATGTCATTCCACTTATGGTGTTCCTCCAACATTATAGTGGACGATTATATCTGATTGTGACTATTACATCGCACACTCATTGATGTTGCAGCCAAATAGTGCATTGAACTTCCTCGTGCCACTTATCCTGATTTTTCCTCTTTATCCTCGATGTTCCTCTGGTACTTCCATCTACCCATTCATTATGATGAGGGCGTGGAAATCATGTTATCTTGCAGACAGAACAATGCTACCCAAATCATGGATCACATCCATGAGTGGCGTTGTTGTCGTAGTTTGTGCAAAATCTAGTTAGATGATAGGATCTTCCTTGATTAGTTTCTTAAGATATTACTCCCACCTATCACCAAGGATGTTTCCCTTGAGACACCACAAACTAAGGAAGGAGAAATAATCAAATCATAGTAGTTCAACCTTATCTATTCCCAATCGGGTTACCTTTACACCATCATACCTGATGATCTTTGTGTTGGCTCCTCATGGTGAGATATGTTGGGGGAATCCCATGATATTGATGGAGTCATTTTCTTCGTTACCCAGCACCCCCACCTATACACGACCTCTCCTTCAATGTCACCTCACTCTGGTAACACCCATAGTGTTTCCCAACCTGAATACGCCCCTAACGTTTCATGCATAGAGGCTTAGCCTAGATCCACACCTTCATATGTGTCTCCTGCACCTGTTCCTCACATTCATGGACTGAATTTCCTGACACCTACTTGTAATGGCCAAACGATAGTCTTTGCAGCCCCTCTAGTTGCTCCTAACTACTACCCGCCACATGTGGCACCTACACCTTCTCTGGCCCCCACTCCTCATGTTCCTCAAGGGTAGGCCTACACTCAGCAGAACCTCTCCAATCAAGCCACTCCTAATAACCAATAAGATCAAGGAAGAATATAGAGAGGTAGGAATCGAGGATACAACCAACCTCAAGAGGACGATCAACAACCCAACCCTCCTAACAACAACGGAGCCAATGCCCCTGCACAGGATCCCTGACGTCCACCTAGACTTGGGAAGAACCCTCAATTATGGACTAACCATTCATGTAACATATGTGACATTTATGGCCACTATACACACCAATTCCATCATTTACATTGAGTCTGCCACCTATTACACAAATTAAATCAATGTGAAACAAATGTTGTTGCTTCAGCACAGCCAAATACATCAGCACAATGTCCTGTGCCTATGGTGATACAAAACCCATTACCGAATCAAGTATTGGTTGCAACCCAACCATTGGTACAACAAAACACCGCAACCACTTCTTCAAGTCAACCCATCGATCATGGTGTCCATCATATTATGAAATTGTCATCTGACGTCAACTTACATTCTCAACAAAAGCAATATGGATCCACAACAAAAAACATTAATCCCTCCACAACATATACATCAACTGCTATCTATATGTCCTTATATTTGTTGATACCCCCCACGGACGGGAATTCCAAAATCCGTAGGTTCCCTTTGCTTCCATTGTGAACAACTCCACTGCTAGAGATGCTGTCAATTATAGTATTGTCGATGACTTGGCCCAGTCTCCCTCTTCCAAGTCTGCTCTGGAAGTCCTGAGAACTTGTCCTATGCAATTCAAAGCCTTGTTTTCTACTTTTGGCATTTTCGACCCCTCTGACTCTAGGTTGATCACTTTCTAATTTGATAAAGGAGAACCTTGAATGGATTCATCTATGGCCTTCAAGGTTCCTATCGTCATTCGTAATTTGATCATTCATCGATGTATCATTGATGAGGGTGCATCCACTTGCATTATGTCAACCTTCATTTGGAAAAATATAGGAACACCAACCCTTCAACCCTCAACCACTTCCCTATGTGCTTGCGATGGCCATGGTGCCCAACCACAAGGTGTTCTCATGAATGTCCCCATTGAGATGGTAGGTAAAACTGTGTTGATTGACATCGAGGTTTTGAACGCCTAGTTAGATTATAACCTTCTCCTTAGACATAGTTACATGTACGTGATATGAGCCATTTCTTCAACCATGTTCTTACTCATGATGTTCCCCCACAATGGGAGTATTGTGACCATTGACCACTTGGCATACTACCATCCCAAAGGACCAGACACTCTAGAGCATGTAATCCCTACCATCAACACCACCATCGATAACGCATACATCCCCTTCTCGCCTGTTGTTGGTCTAGGCCTGTTTACCAGCACCCCTTTGACTGACATCTTTGTATCCCTATCACCTCCTCCCTCTATGGCTAAAATATCAAATTTGTGCACCATCACAACCGGTAAAATTCCAACCTAATCACATCCTTATCCACAGTCCCAACTGCAAACTGTGCCCACCCCTATTATTTCTCTGGGGAATTATTAGGGTTCATTTCCCATACACACCATCCTATTTCTCTTTCCACCCTATGAAATTGTGATTAAACCAGTCATGGCTACTCTTAACCTTTCGAGATTAACTTTGGGCATTCCAATGTGGTACCTCGATCCACCCAACCCCACCTCGACACCATAAATCATGTTGACACCAGTCCAGCCTATTAAGACAATGCCACATCCACCTCTTGGTACACAGCCACCAGCTCCTTCATCCACTCATGCACCCACTCCTCCTATGAAGACTGGGGGAAAGGCACCAAAATCCCCCACAGAAACACGAAACCTCCTACTTGTTCCTTATGTGATGTCCTCAGCCATGCTACTCAAAATTGTCCTGATTTGTCATTCCTTCACACCCACATGTGCACAATAGTACAGGATGACGAGACTCTAGTTTTTAATGTACCACACGTCGCTGCAATTAAGAACAAATAATTACGTACGAACCTCTCATGTCTAGTTTGTGGCCTCTATGGTCATTATTCCCATCATCTCCCAAACCTTCCCGACTATCAGTCCCTCCTCAATAATTTCCACGAGCACTCCCTTGATTCTAAATTCATTGTCCTCGAAGAAATCCACCCTCCGACTTCTTCCTCGAATATCACTAACACCGTATTTATGATCTGAACTTCTATCCTTCCTTCCCCTTCATCGACCGCGGAAGCTCCCTCTGATTTATCCATGTGCCACTTTCATAATGATGAATAGATCCTTGAAGCTCTCACAACTCCTGAATATTCTTGGGATGACCTGCACCATACCTCATTTTTCATCCCCAGTGAACCCTCCTCCTTGTCGGATCAATTCTCTGTCATATCAAAATATTTTATTCATGGAAGTTTTGATTAGTTCAAAAACCCAATCTCAGACCCTAAATCCTTTGAGGAAGGTAATATGGATAATATCTCACCAACCATCCAAGTCGACATCCCAACGAATCCTGGGATGGTAGAGAATATCATGATCAGTGCTTCATGCTCTCTAAGGAAGTCACCGCCTACCAGACACTTTTTCAATGGTTTCATGATGTTTTCGCTTGGTCCTACACAAATATCTTGAGCTTGATTCATCTATCATTGAACATCGCATCAACACATGGCCTAATGTTTCCCCTGTTCAGCAAAATCAATGGCCCATCCACCCATTAAAGGCCCTTGTCGTCAAAGATGAGATTGAAAAACTGCGCTGAGTAGATTTATATACCCCATCGAGTATACCACTTGGGTTTCCAATCCTATTCTCGTTAATAAAAAACAAGGAACCATTCATGTGTGTACTAACTTTCATGATCTGAATTTGGCTTTTCCCAAAGACAACTTTCCCACTCATTTTATCGACCAAATCATAGATGCATGTACAAGCCATGAAGTATTTTCCTTCATGGATAGTTTTTTGGGTACAATCAAATCTAGATCTACAAATAAGATCATTATAAAACCTCCTTTACCACCCCCTTGGGAACTTTTACGTATCATGTCATGTCGTTTGGCCTTAAAAATGTTGGATCCACTTTTCAACAAGCCATGACATTTTACTTCCTCAACCTTGTTCACATTATCCTTATCTATTTAGAAGACCTCACGGCTCGATCTCGGAAGCGTTGCCAACATTTGGAAGACTTATGACAAGTATTCCTTCGATGTTGCAAATATAATATCTGCCTGTATCCCCTAAATTTTGTGTTATGTGTCCCATTCAGTCACCTATTAGGATTCATCGTGTCCTAGAATGGGATTATCATGGATCCTTTGAAGGTTTAAGCCATCCTAAATCTTCCCCCTCCACGCACTCTATGCCAATTGCAGATCCTTCAAGGAAAGACAAATTTCCTTTGTTAGTTTATTATGTATTATGGAACAAAAGTCCATGGATTCTTACGCTTTCTCCATACCAACATTCCTTTTGTGTGGGATGAGCAAGTGCAAGTCACATTCGATGCATTAAAACAAGCTCTAACATCTGCTCCCTTGTTGTCTCCTCCCGACTTCACCAAGGAGTTTATCCTCTGAGTCCTAGTCCAAGAAGATGATGCTCATTAATATCATGTGATCTATTAGCATGTGATATATTATGTGAGTCATAAGCTTTCTGGACCACCATTATGTTACTCCCACGAAGAGAAAATGGCCCTAGCCATTGTATTTTCGGTGTAGAAGCTACACCATTACGTTCTCATTATTTGAACCAGAGTTGTGGTTTATTCAAACCCTACGCATTATCTCTTGAGTCATTTACTTGTCCAAGGTCATGCCACTAAGTGGACTGTCATTATTCAAGAGTATTATTTGGAATTTGTCACACCCAAAAGCACCAAAGCATTGGTGGTATCTTCCTTGATGGCATACCTCCCATCTTCATCTACCTTGCCTCCTATCATGGCCAATCTCCCTGATAAATTATTATTCGTCATCTCTACTAACGACCCATGGTATGGGGGAATCCTCCTCTACTTGTGCACCCAAAAACTTGGGCCCCATTTAAGCCACGAATATTGTTGTCGTATCTAGCATCAAGTTACTTGATATCTCCTTATCAGTGATTTTGTGTATCGCCATGGTGTAGACATGATATTGCACCATTTCCTCAACCATGATGAAGTCAAACAAGTCCCGAATGACTACCATCATCCACCTATCTGATTTGGATACTGCCCAAAAGGTTCTCTGCACAAGTTATTTTTGGCCCACCGTCCTTGTTGATTGCGTTCAAGAAGTCAAACAATGTCGCAATTGCCAACTCATTTCCCCAAAGGAAAGGATAAATTATGTGTTGCTACATCATTTCATCATAGTCGGTCCCTTCTACAAGTGATCGATTGACTTCATGACCTATAACTATCCTTCGGTCGGTGGCCATAAATACATCATTGTGGTTGTTTATTAGGTCACCAAGTGGGATAAAGCCATGCCAACCTTAAACTATAAGGCTGAAACTACAACACACTTCTTTTTTAACCATGTTATCACTTGTTTTAGTGTCCCCCTCGAGCAAGTCTCATACCACAGTCCTCACTTTGAGGACACTATTTGGACAGAGCTCTCCGCTATGTTGAAATTTGAACACCAATATTCATTTTTCTTATTATCCTCAGAGCAATGGCCAAGTTGATGTTGTCAACAAGATCCTCAAACCCATGCTCCAACGAATGGTGGACCAACACAAGACCAAATGGCATCACTTGCTCTTTTCTTCCCTATAGGCCTATCAGACATCGACCAAAAATGCCACTGGTTTTACCCCTTTCCATTTAGTATGTGGTGTGGAGTTAGTTCTTCCCATTGAATGCCATATTTTTTCACTCTACCTTATCATCGAGCTTCTACCTGATACTTCACCATTGGAAAAATGACTACTTATGCTTCAACAAACCAATTAGGACCTTTGCACTGCTATCCAAATGGCCGAAGCGGCTAAGACCCGGTCGAAGTCCCATTATGAATCCCACATCCACCCATGCACATTTAATGAGGGGGTTCTTGTCCTCATCTACGATTAAGCCCATGATAAGTATAGAAAAGGGAAGTTTGAATCCATGTGGCATGGCCCTTATGTCATCCATCATTTTCTCAAAAAGGGGGCATAGCTCCTTGCTGACTATGAAGGTCACATCTTAAAGAATCCCTGCAATGGGATCTACCTCAAGATATTTTATGCCTAATCCAACCAACTTGAATAACCATGTGTCATAGTTTTTCTTTCTTGTTTTGCATCATTTTTACCATGAGTCTCACAATTTGTTTCCTTGGTTGTTCCAGATGGATCCTACCTCTCCCTCCTATGTTGGTTTTGTTGATGGAGCAAGTAGATGGTCTCCTAATCTCACCTCGGCTGCATGGTTCATTTATTCCCCATCACATGAGTTGATCCATATCAATAGAATGTGTGTTGCCATTACTACCAACAACCAGGATATTGAGTACGATGATGTTGTTGGTCTCCTAACCGCCACCCTTCACTTGGGTATCTGTCCCCTTGATGTCTTCTTAGACTCTCGCATGTTTGTCGCCTAGTTGAATAACTACTATCAGGTACACGATCCCTAACTCTTTTAGAAATTTCATGTGCACTAGACAATCGGTTATACATTTTGAATCCATTTAATTCATGCATGTTCCCAGAAGTCTCAATAGTGTAGAAGATCAAATGGCTAATGACGTTCTAGAGTGGCACATCAATCATCGCATATAGAAAATAAACTGCATCATGCATAATCATATAATCATGCATACATATGTCATATACATCATATATGCATATTCATCATCATAAAAAGAGACTCATAAAACACATAAAAATACAAAAAATGTGCATCCATATCATAATCTCATAATCAGTTTGGCCTCTCGAAACAAGTACAAAAAAGAGAATCCCCACGGGCTTTCTCATCCAATAATAACATATAATACAAAAATTAACCATGCTCAAATGCATTGGGGGCCAGCACCACATGCTGCTAATCTACATATGTATCCTCTAATTGTGTCTCCTCCTCATTATCATTCCCATTCTTCGATATATCCTCCTCCGTCGGTACATCTCCCTATGTCATTGCTCTCACAAACTTGACATCCATTGTGATCCTCCTCATCAGAGCGATCCACTCATGTAGAGCTCGGTAATATGCGATGATCAATTTGTCATCCAAATACTTCCACCCATCATCGGTGACTCCCTTTAGTAGTCTCTTCACATCTAGCCGTAATGAGTCTAAAGTATCACTCCATCGCCTCCTCTTCTCATGAGCAGGTGGATCTAATCCCTCCACTCTGCCCCTATGTCATTGATATCCTATTGGAGGATGTTGTCCCACATCTACAGATGCATACAGTATGTCATTACATGTATAATATAGATACCACTATGCTAGTAAACCAAAATGTATGATTGAAAACCATAAAGATTCATGTATACCTGCCATCTGGTCCCCAGACCTATCCAAGAGGTCAGGGAATCTTCGAATCTCTATGATAGTCCATGCTTGCATATGGATAATCCCCAATAAGGATATAAATTTGTCACCACTGCAAAAATATCTCTTAGGTAAAGAAATGGCCTACTAGACCGCCCCCTCCCAGATCATCATCTCACACCACCGCCTCATACAAGGCTCGTGTGGTCCCTTGTCACACACCGCCAGATGCGGTCACGGTTTTGGTAACCAATCAAATAAGAATGAGAAAAAAAGGATGGGAAGCAAAAATCCCTATCTGTGAGGCTATCCTGGTTCATGCCATGCCGAACTGTTGTCACGTACATATGGGCCCACCCATAATAGGTGCTCCTCAACACACTCTCGACCATCAGTAACCAGTTTCTTGAGATCTTGTGTGGACCTTTCGATCCCATAATCCACAAAGACATTGTTTCCACTACACAAGTCTGCAAAATCTCGATGTCACACTTAAGTATGTATGATGCATGCACATACGTCGTGGCATAGCAATGTCGGGTGCACAAGTCATACATGGACACCCCTCTTGGGAGTTTCGATCAGATATCGCCAATAACACCTAGCAATGAGAGGTCAATCAAGAAGTAAACATCACGAAGGGTGATCTCACAAATGCTCACCCTGTATAATGAAGCACTCGGTGTCCCTTTCCTAGAAGCTCACTAGCTTGTTCAATAATAACTTTGTTGAATGCATAATAGGGATAGAGAAGAACTTTAGGAGCCCACTCTGGGCCAGCATGTCCTGCACTTCATCATCATCCTCAACCTAATCTATGAGGTTTTCTATGTCTCACTCCCACCATCCGACTCAAGGAATCATACACACCCAAAAATTCTTATTCAGATCTTCTTCAGCAAAATTTTCCATTATGGTTGAGGTCACACCTTTTAGGCCTTTTTGTGTGACCCAGGTCGTGTAAAAACCATTGACAGGTGAGACCTGGGTCGGGCCTGTATCTCGAACAAGTGCAACCCAAGGCACACTTTTCTCCTCGATAGGTGTGACCTGACTCACACCTGTCTCCCTAATAGGTGCAACCTAGACCCAAAATCCTTTTGGGATCAACCAAGGCCTCAAGAGCATGAAAAGAATCAACTAAATTAATGAAAATGATGATCTAGGTGAGAGCTCTTGCCTGCAACTGATAGATCGACAAATCGTGAAATCACTGGTCCAATCGAAAGAAATCAACAACTTTTCTCCAAGTCCCTCCACACCAACTCAACAATGAATAGTGAAAATGACATGTGTCATGTGGTCCCCCCTTGTTCATAGTCCTCCATTTTGTCAACTTCTTCTTTTGTGTACCACATATTCATCTGACGTCAATTTTTCACATCATTCACATCGACTGGTCCAGTTTTTCATGCTCTATCCACCTCTGGGACTCGCATCTCATTCTCTCCCTACTTTTTTGGGCCATTTCTCATATTGACCTTTATTTTTGTGCGATCAGGAAAGTCAAACCCTCTTTTGTATTGGCATGTACACCATCCCCCCACTCCATCCATACTGCAAATTATGTGTTATTTTACCACCATTCACCATCCTGTAAGGAGGCTCCACCAATGTTCCACTGTTATTTTTTCTCCCCACCAACCATGATCCCAACATTGCCTCTTTTGGTACATTGATCACTTCCTACTTGCTTGACTAACCATTACAGAGTTTCTGTTAATCTCTTTTCTGAAGCATTAAAGAATTAAAATATTGTTGAGCAAGCTTGCTTCCATTCATGGTCGTTAAAGTATTTGAAAGGGTGTCTATGTGGTATTGTTTATCCCTTTTTTGTACTATATAGACTAATTAAAGAAAAGGACCACCCTAGCACCTTCCAACTAGGAATGGTTCCCTTTGTATCCTTTTATGCTTTTTTGGACATTGGGACCATAGTCTCTGAAAAATCTCACTTATGGGTTGTATTTTAACTCTTTTACAGCCCTCTCATAAAGAAAAGATGACTGAGAAAATTTGGTTATGTTCATGCTCATAAAAGTATTTGAATGATCATTCAATCAGTATAGGTTTATCCTTTTTCGGCTTGTTTGGACTACCTACAAAAAATAAGTCTCTTTGCCCTTTTCAGCTGGGAGAGTTATCCTTTGTACACTTTTATCCTTTTTGGTCTTAGGAGACTATTGTACGAAAAATATACCCATTGGAGTTTTATGCATGTTTTTAGACTCTCTAAACATGAAAACACCATCAAGCATTTATCGTCTTGGGATCGACAAAAATTCACGAAACAGTATCATACTAAGCATACATATATCCCTTGTTTGAGCTCATTAAGTTATGAATAAGGCTTAAATGGTTCCTCTCAGTTCTCACCCATATTTCATATAGTCTCACATTATGGAAGAATTCCCCCCATTGGGTCACCTTTGTTCAGAGTACTCTGCCATGAGTCTCCCTTGGATCCCTTGGATATCACTTGTCGAGTGCCTTGCTCAAGTATCTCCCATTGTAGAAATCTCCCCGGTTCCACAACTATGATCCCCTACCCATGACTCAGTGTCATATGCTAACAGCTCATCCCTACCATTATACTCTGAATAAAGGAATTTTGAGTCCCTCGTACTCCTCTTCCCATGTCCCCATTCAGTGTCTCAATCCCATTATTGTTCCATATCTCTGGTTGTACCCCATGTGCTTCTATCAAGGAATCTCCATTGCCTTGGTAGTTGTAGGTATCACTCTTTCAACGCCAACACATCTATTCCAAAGGATAAAGCCATAGATCCATGTATCTTGGTTTCATCCAATACCTTGGTTTCATCCACCTCATTGATGAGTCCCTTGAACCACTTGAAAGAAGCCCTTGGTGTCTTCTATATTTGTTGTGTCACACATGCTAGACTTCAACTACATTATTGCACTTTTGAGATTCGTACAAGGCATTGGATTCTTCATTATTTGGTTGACGACCCCAGCTGCCACTTGACTCTAGCACATTGGTGAGTCTCTTTGGGACCCATACAGTTTCATGTCCGTTGTGATATCTGGTTTGTGTTGGAAAAAATGTCTATAATCCTCTCAGTATCATGCTTTCGTATATCTACAGTATCATATTTCGTTTATTGTACCTCATAGATTCTGACTCTCAGTCATTGAGTCCATGCAGTTGTGTACACCCTCATATTCAACAAAGTATTAGTTATTCTGATATTGCATTCCAAGAGAATGCCATTGTTTCTATGTACTAGTTCTTAATACCAGTATTTTTATTCATCATCCTATTGGGGCCACCATTATGTACTACCATTTATATCTATTGATCGACTCCCCTTATTTGAGCCTTGATCCCCATTTTTATATTGAGACATTGATACGAGCATGGCTATTCCCACCTAATCCATATACATGTATGGTATTATATGTACCTCATCCATTTTGAGAAGAAATACAAAACAAAATTCATTGCAGTTCAAATGAGGAGACTCCAACTCTCTGCAGTTCTCTTTGGTTTTTGCAGCATTGTCACCATTCCTCCCTTAATCCTATGATGTTTGTTGTCCACACGATGAGCTCATACCCGTACACATCAAGGGGCATTTTGTTAACACAAAATATTTTCCACATAGATTTCTATGGTCAACACCATAATTATACATCATAATCCCTTGCATCCATTTTGACCTTCACAGTAAAATTCCCTCCAAATTGGTCCAAATAATCATTATTCCCTCCCTCATAAATACAGGGAAGATAGGCATTTATTGTAACAAAACCCAACTCTCTCAAAAAAGGACCAAAAAAATATAAAATAAGAATGGTTCAAAAACCATGGACTAATACCATGCACTGCATAAAACCATGGACCAATATCATGGGAAACAAAATATTTGATCATCCTATAAATACATTGTGAAGGTATCCCAACAAACACTTTTTTAGTCACATTTTTTGTCACACTTTTCAACTTTTAGCACATATTTTTACATCACATTGTATGTTGCACTTACTCCATACAATCCTTGATTACATTCCCATTGACAACCCTAGCTGGAGAAAATCGAAGAGACGGGTCGTGGAATCCTTTGGACCAACTCCTCAAATGATTGCAGTGGCCCATTTATAAAGGTATGAGTACTTGCACTTATTTTGTTAATTAAAAGAAAATCTAAAAAAAAAAATTGTTTATTGTTTGTTTGTAAGTCAAGGTTGAATTTTTTCCCTTGCACCATGAAATCTACCTCTAGATCCCTTTGATCTAAGGTTGGTGATTTTGCACATAGCCGGAGAGAAATATCCACTATACCTATGCTAGTGTTGTTTTAAGTTTGGTGTACTCTATATTCTATACTATACCGTACATTTCCCATGCAATGGTAGTTTTGAGGAGATATATGTCAAAACCAGGGATGAACATTAGACAACATTAAAGAGGTATTCAAATATTTGTGTGGCACTTTAGATTATGCAATAAGATACCATATTGGAAGGCCTATGCCTCATAAGGAGATAGATATGCAATTTTTTGTTGATGTAGACTGGGTTGGAGTTGATCTTGACCATGAAATACCTACAAGTGGTTATATTTTTAACTTATTTTGTGGAGAAATTAGTTGGATGAGTAAGAGGAAAGGTGTAGTTGCATTTTCAAATACAAAAGTAGAATACATGGAAGCCACTTATAGAAATAAGGAATCAATATGGTTACAAATATTGTGTTCAAGTATTGGTTTTATTTTGAAATCAATGACAATAAGCTATGATGGATCAAGTTGCATTGTCAATATCAATATGATTATCATTCCAATACCAAACATATTTATATCCAATACCATTTTGTTCAAGACATAGTTGAGCATAACAAAGTACTATTTTAGAAGGTTGATGCCTTGAACAATGTTGCAGATTCATTGAAAAAATCTATTTATATTGAAAATTTCTATTGGTGTGGAGAATCAATGGGCACCATTGTCCTTAATAGCTAATTTTATGGATGTTCCCCCCCAATTTCAAAGAATATAGCAAGTGGTAGAGTGATTGAAATGTGTTATAGTATTTGTAGGTTCCTATAGAAATGGGGGCTTAGGGAAGTGTAGTTATCCCCCTTATCTAGGGGGCATATCGACAGTGTCCCCGAACAAAATAATTGGGTTTTTTTTTGTATGTTTTGAATTTTTTTCAGTAATGGTTTTGTGGCCCATTATAAATTAATTTCAGTCAAGGAAATGGGGTTGTAATATAATCCAAGTTAATGGATTAGGATTTTGGATGATATAATATTTTATTGTAAATAGAAAAGACAATACAGTTAGATAGATACTAGAGGAACTCTCTAGAATGTTGTTTTTCTTTGTTTTGGATTTCTGGGCTAAATACCTGGGTAATGTGTGTGAGAGAAATTATTAATTGTTATGTTTTAGATTCAATTTGGTATTTATTTTCTTTACACATGTTTATCAAATATCTTTACCAAGGTAGAATGCATTTGTATGATAGTGGTGGGATCCAACATATTCACAATGACAATGACTTTAGCAAGATCAACCAAAACTCCTTAATTGAAAAACAATATCTATCAACATATTACCAAAGGGAACATAGCCTAAATACACTTTTAATATTTGGAGCAATCTAAAGTTGGATCCATCAATCAAACATTAGTCTTAGTAGAATGGAATGCCCCTTTATTAAACTATGAATAGTCTAGTTTTCCATGTAAAATTCCAATGAATTGTGAATAAATTTTCTCAAAGAAACAATGAGAAATTAAAATTATAAAGGAGACTGCGGAATAATTCTTATGTCTAAAGGGAATCACATTGTATGAAAAAATTCACCACCTTATGGTTAATGTAATCCTATTATTTTCTTCTTCCACAATCCTTACCTAATGGTATCCAAAGAATCCATCAGTGAAGGAATTAATCATTGAATGAAATAGGAAAGGTATCATGAGCACAGTTTGAATTAAGGATACATAATTCAACAAATACTTGTGTTTTCTTTGTATCTTTCTTACTTTCAATCATAATGGGACTGATCCACTTAGATTGATCCATAAGAAGAAAAAAAATCTCATATCCAACATGAGATTAATCTTGTTTTTTACTTTCTCTGTGAGGATTAAGCATGTATTATCGATATTTTACTAGTTTGGAATTAGGTCATAGATCAATCTTAATCTCCCCCAACTATCCTTTAATACATTTTATATTTTTAAAAATCCATGGAAATAAATCTTCATAATCCTTAAGTAAGTTGGCAATCTCGGAGACTATTTTTTCATCTCAATTGTCTCTTATATATGCGAGATTTGGTTTCTTCACACTCCAAATGTTAATTTTTTTCAACTTCAAAGGTGACATATTGGATGCATGAAACATTCCTATGTCTTTTATTACACAATTCTAAACCATTTTGACTCTTTAAATGATAGATTCCCTTCACTTTCTAAGTCATTTTCATCCTCCTCATTCTAATCTATTTTTTCACATTATAGAGGAGACTCCATCCTATTGAGAAGTATCTTTAAGCTAACCAATTCTTGATGATAAGGATAGATAAGAGGGTTATTCAATTTTCACAACATATTAGTAAACATAATATCCTTCAGCAATTTTAGTGTAGCAGTGAGTTCAATTAATTTCCTCAAGAAAGTAAGTATTCATAGAATTGGGTTTGAAGAGTGTCACAACTCCTTGCCTATCTTTGGGTTTCATCAAGTAAATACCAAAATTTTAGAATAGTTCCTAAACTATGAATAAACTTATGAACCCATATATTATGTTATATTCCTTCTCTTTCCCATTTATGAGCATATTTCTCCATCTAAAAAAAAGGATTCATGTTTCCTTATATATCTCTATAGCCATAATAGGTTTTACTTTTGTATGAGGTATAGTTATGCAATCAAATTTTGGTAAAGAAACAAACCCATGGATCATGTATTTTTGAACTAAATACCAAGTATGAAGACATAATTTATGTGTATCCCACCAGCTAGTAGAATTACCTCACAATACAACGTATAGTATGGGAATTCATTGTCCTTTCACAACTCTGCTAGGCATGTCTGCTGAAAATCCTTAAAAGAATTAGATCCTATGATATGTAGGAATGTCTCTGTAAGTTAAACATGTGCAAAGAATCAAAGCATACAGGGTATCTAAAGCAAAATAAATATTAAACCACAACACTCACACATAAAACACAAATATTTACCCTATAAACCCTTAACTGGGAAAACCATCAAACCTTGGAGCCACACCTCATATTTTCTCATTATCATTATGAATAAATCACAATACAATATACGAATTATGTAGCCTCCAATACCCTTATCCGTTAACCTAGATTATAAAATAGATCCCAATCCCTTAACCGAGATTAAATTACATATTTTTAGAAAATTCCCAAAAATAGCCAAAAACAACCCCAAAAATTGGGCTCGTTGCGCCGAACAAAAACATCCTAACGTCCTGTTTTCATGAAGGTTCCAACAGGGATCGTCAGGTACATAACTCACATGTGCACCTCCCAAACACACATTCAAAGAATATAACATATACCCAACATTCTCCCACTTGTTGTTTTCATTGCATAGCAATGAGTCATGTACTCATAAAGTCATAGATTTGGGGAATCAATGCCCATAGATATACTGAAAAACTTTGTTAATGATTCTGCAACATTTTTCAAGGTGTCAAACTTTTCCAACAACACCTTCTTTTCTTCAATGATATCTCTCACAAAGTGATTTGCACATCAATATGTTTTTTCTTAGCATGATAAGAAGGGTTCTTTGTTAGGAAGATTGCACTTTGGATATCACAATCTAACCTTATAGATTTCTATACAAACCCAATGCCTAAGCACAATCTTTGCAACCATACAACTTCTTTTCTTGCATGAGTAGTTTCCATGTATTCATTATTTTGTAGTTGAGAGTGCAACTACAAGTTGTCTCTTGCTCATCCAACTAATATCTCCTCCAAATAATTTAAACACATGCCCACTTATAGATCTTATGCGATCAAGGTCTCCATCCCAGTCTACATCAACAAATCCATGTACATTATTACTTCGTCTGGTATATGTCTTCCTTGGTAGCAGATTGCATAATCTGTGGTTCCACACAAATATCTGAAGACCCTCTTTATAGTTGTCCAAATCTCCTTTCATCGTTTTGACATATATCTACTCAAAACTCCCACTGCATGAGCAATGTTTGTTCTGGTACATACAATTGCATACATCAAACCACCACCTACACTGGAATATGGAACTCATGACATATCTTATTCTTCTTCTTGTGTCTTGGGACACTGCTCTACAGATAAATTTACACCTATAGGAATACAAACCTTCACCGTCTTACTTTCCTTCATGTTAAATCATTTTGGTATTGTCTCAACATATTTTCTTTGATTTAACTAGATCATCGTATTTGCACGATCTCTTCTTATATCCATTCCCAGAATGAAGTTTGCAACACCAAGACCTTTGATGTCAAATTTGGAGGGAAGATGAGACTTCACCTCCTTTATAGCATCTTTGTTGTTTCCAACCAGCAGCATGTCATCAACATGTAGTATTATGTTAATGAAGTGATCACGAACCTGTTTGGAGTATACACAATGATCAACTTTGCTTCTCACAAACCCTAATCCAAGTATATATGTGTCAAACATTTGGTATCATATCATTGGAGATTTATTTAGACCATAAGGGACTTCTTTAGTTTACATACCAGCCCTTTCTTTCCCTTTACTATGAACCCTTCTAGTTGTTTCAGGTAGATTTCTTCTTCCAGATCCCCATGTAAGAATGTTGTCTTCACATCCATCTGCTCTACTTCAAGATCAAAAGCAACAACAATATAAAGAGGAAATATAGTAGAAATTAATTTTGTGACTTGAGAAAATATTTCACCAAAATTAATTCCCTCTACCTGAGAATATCCCTTTGCTACCAACTGGGATATGTACTTCTCCACTTTACCTTATGCATTCAAATTCTTTTTAAACAACCATTTGCTCCCAACATATTTTCTTCCAACTAGTAACTGGAATAGATCCCAAGCTTCGTTTTTGTCTAAGGCATTCACTTCTTCAACCATGGCCTTCTTCCAGAGATCTATATCCTATGAATAAACAACTTCCTTCGCATTTCTAGGATCATCATCAGCAATAGCCAAAGAAAAATGAGAGTGAAAATCAAGAGAGGAACACCTTTTTGGTTGCCTTCTTTCTCGAGATGATATCCTCAAAATTGGGGTATGAGGTTCTTCTTCTTCATATTCAACTTCTTCTGTTGAGTCATACTCTTCACCTTCTAAACCAAACTCTATTTTCGATGATTCTTTTTTCATTGGAGTCACTTCCTATCTAGAGACTTAATTAAACTCTCTAAACACAACATCTCGATTATAAACAGTCTTATTAGTTATGGGATTCCAAAGCTTATAACCTTTCATACCATATTTATAGCCAATAAAGATACACTTATTAGCTTTGTTATCCAACTTTCTCCTTTTCTTCTTTGGAACATGTACATAAGCACCATAGCCAAAAACTTTCAGATGCTTGATAGAGGGTTTCTTACCATTCTATACGTCTTGTGGAGTTTTATCAATCAACGCTGATGTGGGTGATTGATTTACCAAGTAACATGTCATCTCCACTACTTCTCAGAATTCTCATCCTATCCCAGCATGCTCCTTTCCTTTACCATCAGTGTCCTATTCATCCTCTCAGCTACACCATTCCATTGAGGTGTGTATCGAGTAGTCTTATACCTTGATATATCGCACTTCTTATAGAATTCCTTGAATTCATTCCCACAAAACTCTCCACTGTTATCTGTCCTCGACACCTTTATTTAATTTTCTTATTGATTCTCTACAAGAGCCTTAAATTCTTTAAACTTAACAAACAATTCATATTTATTTAGAAGGAAATAGATCCATGTGTTCCTTGAGAAATCATTTATAAATGAAGCATAATACACAGATTTTCCTAATGATGGAACATGCACAGGTCCAAACACATCACTATGTATTAATTCTAGAATTCCCTTTTCTCTTGTAGCATCAGATGAAAATCTTACTCGATTATGTTTTCCATATATGCAATGTTCATCGAAATAAAAATCCATAGTGTAATCAGTCATACATTTACCTTGTAATGCTCGAAGGCCCTTTTCTCTAATAGCCCCAATATTTGATGCCATAGAATTTTCTTTCCTTTTGATACAGTCAAGTTTCTGTCATCTTTACCTCCTTCCTCGGGAGAAACAAAATTTGTTACATTAATCAATAATTGTGCTTCCAAATACTTTGTACATATTTCGATACCAAACTCCCCTCATCAATACCATTGAACCTCGAACCATTTTGCAACCACCATCTCCAAACATAGTATTTACACCTACAACATCCATATTTCTGATATATATCAAGTTTCTTGATAGATTTGAAATGTGTAGCACTCTAGGTAGAGTTCTAATCCTTTCATCCTTTAGTTTTAGCTTGACTATACCACATCCAATGATATTGGATGATGAATCATCTCCCAAGTACACATATCGTCCATTGTACTTTTCATATTCACGGAACCACTCCCTATGAGGGGTCATATGACATGATGCACCTGATTCAATCAACCATGTATTGCTTTCTTAATGATTACTCATGGAAGATAGGTACACATCCCCTCCTTCTTCTAAGGAGGTATTTTCCTATGTGGAAGGGGTATCCTCAGATCCCTTTGCATTATCAACATTCTTAGATTTGCAATCATTTTTATAGTGCCCAACTTTACTACATTCCTATCACTTACTTATTCCTTTTCAGGTGGATTTAGATCAACCCTTGGATTTATATCTCCCCCTAGATCCTTTATTTGTTTTATCTCCTGGGGATGACCTCTTACAAACAAGGCATCCATGCTATGATTATACATGGTTTTCCATCTCATATTTTCTAATAGTAGGGATGATACTATTTCATCAAATTTTAAGGTTGCTTGACTAACACTACCTATCGCAACAATTAGGTTGTTCGAGGAATCTGGAAAAGAACACAATAATGTAATACATTTATCTTCTCCATCCATTTTAATTCCAACAGAAGTTATTTGACTTCCTAGAGTATTGTAGACATTCATATTCTTTGTTACTCTGTCATTTTCATCCATTCTGAGATGAAACAATTTCTTTTGCATAAACAACTTGCCATCACAAGGGATTTTGATTGATACAAACTCCCTAGTTTCCCCCAAATATTAATCGCACTATCTTCACCAAATACATTCAAAAACACAAATTTTGATAAGCACAATCTAATTGTACTCCTTTCCCTTCTTTCTAATTTATTCCAATCTTCTTGTGATGTTCTAGTGGGTTTTGTACCCTGATCCACATCAATCCATTATTCCCGATCTATAAGAATATCCTCCATTTTGAGCTTCCATATCTCAAAATTATGGTTTTTAAATTTCTCGATCTCAATTCTCAAACTGCTCGCCATTCTCTTCCAATGCATAAATCAACACTATAAATCTCCCACTGAACCCAGGTTTATCACAAATCCAAGATCTATCAGTCGCGTTGAACCCTAAACAACAAAGGTGTCCCCCTGTTGCCAATAATCGAGCTCTGATATCACATGTAAGTTTTAAACCTGTGCAAATAAGAATAGCATACATATTCTTTAAATAAAAATAAGGATTACATCACAACATTAACACATAAACCACATAGATTTACCCTGGAACCCTTAACCAAGAAAATCATCAAACCTTGGAGCCACACCTCCTATTTTCTCATTACCATTATGAATAACTCACAATGAAATATAGATATTGCATAGCCTCCAATACCCTAATTAGTTAACCCGTTATTAGAAAATAGACCCCAACCCCTTAACCAGGATTAAATTACATATTTTTAGAAAATTCCCCAAAATAGCTAAAAAAAACCCGAAAATCCAGGCTCGCTACGCTTGCGTCGAAAACGGAATAACAATTGTTTCCAAACAAAAATATCCTATCAGCCTATTTCCATGAAGGTTACAAAATGGATCGTCAGGAACCTCGTTGACAGGCGCACCTCCCACACACACATGCAAAGAATATAACATATACCCAATAGTCTCGTATTTTTATTTTGATCCACCAAACTAATTTAACAGTTGCATGATGGATGGAAGAGATATTTGTCTTTTGTTTTTCCATCCATTCAAATCCTCCTCATAGTCACTATCAAATGAATGAATAGTCCTCCAACTAACTAATCCATTTTCTATGGTATTAAATATTTTTCCCATTTTCCATCAGTTAAGTTATAAATCTAATCTAGAACATACCTTTCCATATCATTTATAATTGCCTCTATATATCTAGGTCCTTGATAAGGGGAAGGAATATGAGTAACTTTCATACCATTAGCTTCAAACGTCAATGTGTCTCTCTTTAAATCAATGATAGTATAGTGCTCAAAACCCAATCAATTCCCAATGTTGTTGGATATGGATCTTTCCTATCCATTGTCTATATCACCTCAAAGAAAAAAATGCTTAGACACATGTTCAACCAACTTCTACATTCTCCATTAGAATCTTGTGAAAACACTATACAACTTATGGTGATACAGAATTGTATGGGAGAGTACACCAACCAATCTCTCCCCATTGCTTTCCAAGACTTCTTAGGAAGGATGTTAACATCATATCTAAGATCTAACATCACATCCTTAATAGGATACCCATCTACCTAGGAAACCACTCAAATTCCTTTGTACTTCTTTCCTTTATACTCCTAACTATATTTGTTTTCCTTTATGGGAGAGTTCCAAAAATAAACTCCACTTCTTCAACTCTAGAGAGAGTTCAAAGAGTGTCGCATAGCTTCTTATTCGGACCTCAATATTCTAAAATATAAACAAGCAAGGTAAACCACACATAAAAAACCTATTAGAATTACATGATGGTTCTACTTCATGTTTCCTTTCTCAACTCAAGTGTGTAGTAATGGTCTTTGCTTTATAGTCCTTGTACCTTTCAACAACTATAGGGTATGACAAAGTGGATATACATTATTGAAATTTTTGTTTTGCTACACTGGGTCGAAATTCATTTTGTTACACTGGTCAAACTTGGGTGCTTATGAAATTTCCTTTCATATCCTTGGGAGTTCAACAATGGTATTATAAACTCCATTCTTATATATTCCATGAGTGAAAACATTAAGAGTAGAACTTGATTCCTAATCACCACTCTTGGGTTATGTTTTGATTAAGTTTGTTAGTCTATGTCTTTCCTTGTCTTCCTATTCCACATTTAATTCAAAAAGTATTTAGTATTATGGGTATTGACCATACAATAAGAACACCTACATCATTGCAATTGTAGCAATGTATAGATCCACATACCCTTATAGGACTTCCTCCTCTTTTGCATCCTCCTTGAGGTTGTGACTTGTATGCTACCTTGCATGTAGACTAATCCAATCTATTTTCTAGATAATCCAATACATTTGTCTATGTTGTGAGTAGAGGTACCATAGAATTAACAATACAATATGTTAATAATAAAATAATACATATGCAATATAGGACAATTCTTGGGAGGGTTTCCATATATTTTGCAAATCTCACAAAAATCTATAATCTAAGAGTTTTACACATTTTAAAATGCATGATATTGTATTGGTCCATGGAATAGAGAAAAAATATATACTTATGCAACTCCCATAGATGGTCCTCCTAGAAATAGTTCTACATGGGGGTTAGTAGGGTTTCCCCACTCATCCGCAATCATTTAGAGGTGTGATGTCCCTCTATCATCCATTTTATGCGCCGCACTTTCTCACAATCTGTTTTTGAGATTCTCAACTCTTAAATATTTTATGTGAGGATAGTGATTTTATTATGAACTTGTTATACATAAATTCCTACTACATGTGGTATATCATTGGTTCCTCCTATATACTTACCCATGAAATCAAACCTTATAGCTTGTTCCAACACAGTTCTTTATGTATCAATGGTTTGTTGCATCAAAGGGATTCTAGTTAGTGTAAACAATCCTTGGATAAGCCATTCCTTGTGATGACTATCATGAATGGAAAGCTAGAGATTTCTCATCACATATAAAAACATCTATGCATAATCCCATGTGGACTCACCTCCATGTTGTAGAATTTCCTTCAATTATACTACTCCTTGTTGTTATGACATGGGTTAGAAATTATAAAGAAAAAAAAGTGTTTTTGTACCTATTACAAGGTGAGAGGTAAAACATTAGGGAAAAATTACACAAACTTTATATACCATTGCAAATATTGGCCTCTAAAATTAGTTTGGAACTCTACCAACTTGAGGACATCATGAACTCCTTCTGATCTCCAAATGGATTCACATAAGAAACAATGATGTTCTACATCGTCCTTAGCCTATCTACCCCAAAATGCAGGGTATCACATAAAGGACCTTCCATGAATTCCAACCATCTTAACCAATAGAGACCCTACCAAAACTAACCATATATGACCGAGTTTTGAAACCAAAGTTAAACCCACAATTGGAATTGAACTACTACTACTACTTTGATTACTATTTACCAAAATTAAACTAGGACCACTACTACTTCCTCTTGTTACTATTCCAAATTGAATAATACGCCTAATACTAATATGATTATGCTAAGTTAAACATAGTACATAATTAGAAAAACAAGGTACCTTATGATTTAGCTTTGCTATGGGAGTGGTCAAGACTGAATTGGTTCCATTGTTTTCAAACATACTTTTCACAACTTGGGGGGTTATGTTTCTTCGAGTACCCTTGGCACATCTTCAAAATCATGTTTTTAAGTTCAACTAGATTGATTAGATTTGTTTATTCCAAAACCTCTAGCAGTGTTGGTTTTTCATTATTGGCCTATATAGTACCATCCATGTAGCTAGGTTTTTACCTTAGCTACGTGCAAAAGCACCTCCCTTCCGTCTATGAGATAGAAGGGTGGAGTTCAATGGAAAAGAGCTAGCTGCAAGTAAAATATTAGTAACAAAATAAACAATAAGAAAAAATTACTAAACTAAATAAACAAAATGGGACAAGTATACCTTATGTTTTTCTTGGAAATGGGCCACTGTGCCCTAAGTTGGAATGGTATCGCCTCTCCACATGCTTGTTAGTACGGAGGGTGCCTCAATGTACAGGATGGGGAGATGGTGGGGCAATGGAATGGTTGGAAAAATGATGTGAGTGTTTTGAGAATGATGGCTTCTCAACATACTCACAGAAAATAGAATAATGGCAGAAGGAATAAGTGAATCTTGTGATGGAGACCTCCACACTATTTTATAGTTTTTTCTTGTCCTTCTCTCTTTTAGGGTTTTGGACCCTATTTAGGGTTTTAGGCCCTATTTGTGGTTTTAAGCCATTTTTATGTTTTTTAGCTCTTTTTTGGGGATTTTGGACCCTATTTAGGGTTTTAGGCCCTATTTGTGGTTTTAAGCCATTTTTATGTTTTTTAGCTCTTTTTTGGGGATTTTAGCCCCTTTGTGAGCTTTTTAGCTCTTTTGTGAGATTTTTAGCCCTTTTTTGGGTTTTTAGGCTCTTTTTGATATTTTTGAGCTTTTTGGGAGAGAATAAGGTTAAACCATAGTTGTGGAGGTAAAAAATGAGGGAAAAAAGGTAGGGAAAAGATGTATGTATGTGGTTTAGGCCATGTAGAGCTAGTTGAGAAATTTTTATGTTAACAGATTTCCCCCTTATGTGTGAGGGAAGGAGCTCATCGTATGGCTGACAAACATCATAGGATCATTGGGATAGTGGAGAGACCTTTGAAGAAGCAACGCTTCCTTGTTTGAGACACAGTGGCTTTTGGCTTTTGTGTTAATATTGGTTCCCAACAATGGGTGAGATACAAAGAATATGTGACATATATATGGACGAGGTGGGAATACCCATGCTCATAACAATGTCAAAAGAATAAATAATGGGATCAATGCTCAAAAATATGGGACTCACTCATGGAGAGTCAAAGTCTCAGTGGTACAATATGTCGCATCAACCATGAAGCTATACAAAATCACTGCCCTGATGGATTCTGAACATTGTTTCCAACGCAACCCGGTAATCACAAGGGACATGAACTTGTTTGGGTCCCTTAATAGACTCACCAATGAGCTAGAGTTAGGTGACAACTGGGGTCTTCGACCAAGTACTGCACAGACCAATACCCTGTATGAATCTCAATGGTGTGATGATGTAGCTAAAGTCGAGCACGTGAGACACAACCATCCCGAGAGGCACTAAAGAATCCTCTCAAGTGGTCCAAGGAAATCATTAATAAGGCTAATGAAACCAGGATACAGGGACCTATGGGTATGTCCTATGGAATAGATGTGTTGTCGTCGATAGAGGGAGACCTGCAAATGACCAAGGCAATAATGTTTCCTTGACCAAAATTGCAAGGGGGATAACCAAATATGTGAGACAATCTGGGGACTGACGCACCGAATGGGGGAACAGGGGTAGGGGAGCATGGGAGACTCAAACTCCCTCTGTTCAGAGTAATGACAGAAGGGTTGATTTGGAAGCAAATGAGACTGACTCATGAGAGAGGGATCATAGCTGTGATAGCAGGAATGTAACTGAAAATGGGAAATATTGAAGGAGGTAACTCGACTAATGATATCTAGGGGATCCAAGGAAGACTCATTGCAGAATACTCTGAACAAAGGTGACCCAATGGGGGGAAGCTTCTGAACTGTAATATATGTGGTGGCATCGAAAGACACCGTTATGACACGATCTCGTGGATTTTTAGCGAGCCCGAGAAGGTAAATGCTTGTTGGTGTTTTCATTTTTAGAGAGTCCGAAAATAGGAAGAAGACTCCAGTGTGGTCTCTTTTTCGTGTATAGTCTCCTGAGTCTAAAAACAGATAAAAGTGTGCCCAGGAGAGATCTCCCAACCTTTGGGGAAGGAATACTTCTTTACCATTAGTATTCCAATCACACCAGAAAAGGTTAAACCTATACTGCCTAGACGGTCATTCAAGTACTTTTACGAGCATGAACAAAACCAAGTTTGCTCGGTGATATTTTCTTGATGAGAAGGATGGAAAAGAGCTTAAAGACAACCCATGGTGAGATTTTTCATAAAGTGTGGTCCCAATTCCTGATAAAGCATAAAAGGATGCAAAGGGAAACGTTTCTGGCTTGAATGTGCCAGAGTGGTATTTTTCTTAATAGTATTCATAGCCTGAAAAAAGGATAAAAGAGGCTACATATATGCCCTTTCAAATACTTTAATGAGTGTGAAAGGAAGCAGGCATGTTCAACAATATTTTCATTCATTTAAGAGTAAAAAAAGAGGTTAACAGAAACTCTATAAAGGAGATTTGCATAGTGGGATGCAAATCGAGGTGGGTTCCAGGAATTGTCCTGAAAACTCATAGTGAAAGCACGAGACAAGAGTCTTGTCAAAAGATAGAGGATGAAAAACCGAACCCAGTGGTGCAAACAAACTCTGGATGACTCTGAATAGAATCTAATTATGATGCCCCTGGTGCAGTGGTGCACGGGGAAAAAACTAGACCAAATGGAGGCCTATGGGTACAGAGATAGCTCAATGTACATGGTGTGATTCGCGTGGTGGTACGTAAATTGATGTGACTCTAGGAAATGGCCCTAAAAATCAGTAGGGAGGGAGGCAGTATAAAAGTTCATTTCTTGACTCAGGAGCTTTTTGCACAATGGTGGCAGCTTTCGATCCTTGTAGAGGATGATCCATATGTGGGCATGGAATACCGGGGAGATACAAAGAGGCCTCAACAGGGCAGGATTTGGGACCTGATGTTATGCTAGCATGGTGGTATATAGATCATACATGTGACATACTATGTGCATGTGCAGATGTGGGACCGCACTCTCCAGTGGGCTACCAACGGCGCAAGGGCAGGGATTATATCTACCTACTCACGTACAAATGATGGAACGGAGTTATAAAATGGACTCACTATGGCTATATGTGAAGTAACTACTAGATGGGGTCACCCACTCGTAGTAAAAATGATGTAAAACAAAAATAAAAATCTATTCCCCAAGTCTTGCATGGTGAGCGACTCAGGCATAGGACCTCTGGCGAAGGAAATTGGTCTTGCCTTGGAGACTCTGCAGTTGGTCCAGAGTACATGGGGGAGGAATCTAGAATTCAATGGGAAGAACTAAATCTAGGCCATGGGCTAAGTGAAATGGGGTAAAATAGGTGGTGGTTTTGAGGATCTCTCTGTCATCGTGAAAGTGGTGTCAGGATAGATCAAGTGGATCTTCCATAGTTGAGGACAGGAAAGTACTATTGGAAGTAGAGATCGTGTAAATGGTGATGGTTGTATCCGAGGATGGAACCGGAGGGTGAATCTCCTCGATGACATTGATTTTAGACTCACAAGAGTGCTTTTGAAGATCATGAAGGACAGACCGATACTTGAACAAGTCTGGGCAATGGTGCGAATAGTGGTCATACAAACCACAAATCACACACGAATGTTGCTCCTTAAAGACTTATTCTTGGTCGTTGGAGGAGTTGAGATGGTGACTAATGGAATTTCGTCAACTGTATCCATATCCTCTATGTGTGTGCACAAGATAGGTATCTCTGAGCATTTTTGGGTTGCATGTCCGTGGACATCACACAACGCACAAGGTGGATTTAGTCGAGGTTGGGCTACTGCTTTGGAGGCTTTGCCCCAATCTTCTTTGGGATAGGAGGGGAAGTTTTGGGGGTGGAATATGTGTTTGATGGGCCTGGTGGAGGGTGTGACTCCACCGCGATGGGTTGGATGGGATTCAACACAACTTGAGGCATCAAAGGTGGGGTGGGTGGTTCAAGGTACCAAACAGGAAGCCCCAATGTAAAATTTGGTAAATTTAGAGTATCCATAACAGGATTTCTCACAATGTCGGATGGTGGGAAAAGGAATGGAATTGTGTGGATTGGGAAAGAACCCTAATAATTCCTAGGTGATAAAGGTTTGGGTTGCGACTGATTTTGTGGTGGATTCGAGATGGTGCTAGATGAAATAGTACACAACTCAGGTGTATCATTCGGGATGGTCAGAGGTGGCATATATGGAAAGGTGTCCACCATAGGCACTTCGACAAACAGTCTCATTCCTACCTCAAATAAGGACAGGCTGGATACACTATCGATGGTAGTGTCAATGGTCGAAATGACATGTTCTGGTGTGGCTGATCCTTATGGATCGTAGTAAGTTAACTGATCGACCGTCACGATCTTTCCATCATGCAGGAACATGAGGAGTCGAAAGATGGTGGATGCCATGACTCTCATGGCATACATATAACTACATACAAGGAGGAGGTTATAGTCTAGTTGGGTGTTAATAACCACAATGTTGATTAAAACTATTTTACCAGCTAATGAAATAGGAAAATTCGAAATAATTCCCTCATCTTTGGTGGAGCACCCATCGTAGGCACGGAGTGCGGTAGTGGATGGTTGGAGGGTCGGGGACTCGAGTTTCTGCGAGAAAATGGTTGACATGACACATGTATATTCCCCTTCATCGTCGATACAGCGGTGCATAACCAAATTCTGAATTGAAATCAGAATATGTAAGGTGATGGTAGATGGCATTCGAGGTTCTCCTTGGTCTATATCAAACATGATCAATCTGGAATCAAAGGGATCGAAGGCCCCTAAGGTGGATAACAACACTTTCTGTTGATTCGGGAAAGTTTTGAGCACCTCTAGAGAGGACATGGTCGTAGGTGATTAGGCCAAGTTATCATCGATGCTAAAGTTCAGGGCAGCCCAAGCAATTGCGTTGTTGGCGATGCATCATATAGGAAACCGTGGACCTCTGTCCACCCCATCATTCGGGGGTGTAGGTAAGTGGAGGTGCATGTTGGAAGTGTTATAAGTGGATGTTGTTGATGGGTCAACAATTCCCATGGTAGAGCCATACTAGTTTCTTCTGGTCTGGAGGTTGACTTCTTCTGTTGACAGTGTCATCAGGTGATGGACACGAGTCTCAGTAGGCGTAGCCACAGCGGGGGCTGGGGAAGCTGTAGGATTTATGGGAGAAGGTGGGAACAAGCCTTGTGGTAGAAACCATCCCTTGGGGTGGTAATGGATTTTGGAGCCCCATAGGTGAAGGACCTGGTCATGCTGGGTTGGGTAGATCCTGGGATATGGAATTGGGACCCTGTTGAGCCTCGTTTTGGAGATACTGGTAGGCATGATCCATGTGAGGGCACATATGTGTATAGTGACCAAAGGCATTACATAGAGAACATAGATGGTTAGTCTGTAACTGCAGGTTCTTTCCCTGTCATTCAAGTTGTTGGGGGTTCTATGTCGATGGATTGGCACCGTTGTTTTTGGGGTCATTAGGTTGTTGGTCGCCTCCTTACAGTTGGTTGTTACCTCGGTGTTTCTTACCCTACCATTGTTGGTTATTAGGGGCAAGTTGGTTGGGAAGGTTCTGCTGAGAGAAAACCTGTCCTGTGGAAACTGGAGGGGATGGGGTTGGAGCCTGCACTTGTTGCACTGGTGGTGCATAATATACCAAAGGAACTGGGGGAGCTGTGAATCCAGTCATTTGGACCAAATACACCTGTTCCATGCAAGTTGTCCCATTGGTGGGATGATTCGGTGTAGGATGGGAATAAGAGGATGTGGCTCTAGACTAAGTTATGATCCTTGAGTAATCAGGGACTTAGCTTGGTTGTGCAACATTATGGATGTTTCTTAGGTGCAGTGGCATCATGGGGGGTGCCACATAGTACTAAGGGTGTTGTGAGACAGAACCGTTGATTCCATCTACAGCATGAGATTCCCCCGACGTATCGTGGCAGGGAGGTGCCAGCATGAGGAGCATCTGGTATGATGGTGTATAGATACCTCGACTGGGAATAGATTAAATCGAACTTTTAGGCCTTTAAGATGACCTCCTCCTTAGTTTGAGGTCGCTCAGAGGCGATGTCCTTGGCTATGGGTGGCAGTAAGGTTTTTAGGAACCAATCAAGGAAGGTCCTGTCATATAGTTGGATCTTGCATAGGTTGCATCACCGTCGTCACTCATGGATGTGGTATGTGATGTGAGTAGCTATATTACGTCGGCAGGATAACAGGATTTTCACACCCTCATCATATTCGACATGGATTTGGAATTATTGGAGGAACATGAATGCTGATGAAGTGAAATCAGGGTAAGATGCTTGGGTAGTTCAATATACCATTTTTCGCAGCACCTGTAAGTGTGCATTGGAATAACCTCAATCAGATGGACTCATCCACAATAATATTTGGGGAACACCATAAATGGAACGACATGATGTGGTTTTGGGGGTCTTCCCCAACCTTTCCCTCAAAATTTGGGATGTCTGAAGGAAGTTTAGTCGGCATGGGAGGCCAATGAGGCTGATAACTGATGGGGTCATTCGTTAAATTGAGATGAGACATGAATGGTATGGATCATGGTCTCCGTGTGTGACAGGGGGAATGAAAGGTTGACCGCCCACTGTATGGATTGGTGGAATGGTCACAGAAGCGGAAGGGCCACTTCCCCCAGTCATGAAGGGTGGAATGGTAGGGATTATGGGAGCTGGTGCAGGGCCGCTACTAATGGGTAGCGTAGCTACAACAACATGCATAGTGGTGGTGGTTCCACTAGTGGGGATATTTGTGGTTATGGGTGGTAGGGACATGGATCCTCTACCAATTGTCCCTCCTTTGAAGGGATCAGGATGGATGCTAGCTAGGGGGCTTTACAGGGCAGTAAAAAAATTGGGTTCGGATTGGTACGAATATGAATCTGAATCATAGGCAGTATGTCCTTTTGAAGGTGAGGAAGGTTGTCGAAGGGGGTCTCGACGGTGGCGGTCTAAAGAACCAAACTGAGGGGATTTCCCCCTAAGTAGAGAGGAAAATTGTGGTGAAGCAATGGTGTCTTATTGTAGTAACTGGTAATGAATTTTGGACCCCATTTTAAATAGGCTTCCTATTGGTTCACAAGTAGTCACTCAGCCACCAAGACTTCCAGAAGACAGCGCTTTGGCTTTTTCCTCACAAGGGTGTATCTAGTCAATCGGTGGGGGTCGTTTCCTGTTTAACTTAGAAATTCTTCTCGTTGGCTAGCTACTTTGGAGTTACTATGGTACTCCTCACAATAAGTTTTAGGGAAGATCCCAAGTACTTCCCACAGTTGTTGCGAATGAGACTTATGTCCCAAACCAAATTTTTGTTAAGTAAATTGGTTACTTTTATGGTTTCACTCGGGGTCAGGAACTAAGTTTGGTTGATTATTTGGTGTGATTGTGTGCACCTATGTATGAAATTGTTACTTTTACTTTCAAATTTGAAATGGACACATAATAATGGACTGAAAGATAAAAGCAAATCAAAGCAACGTGCAAGACAAGGGTCCGATAACAGGCGACTGAATATGATGCTAGCAAACCAGTAGTGTGACTACCCCAATTGTGTATCCTTCACATCAAAGAGGGAGTGTTGGGCTCTCAACAAAGTGGAAAAAATTCCACCCATAGATCCACAGGTCAAACCCCAAATGCCCAATGGTCAACAAGGATGACGCGAACGTCATTAGACCCCCAATAATCTCCACTCCCCATAGCTTCCAAGGTCACTTGTTTTTAATTGAAGTGAACAATAAAAAAATGGGTTCCTATTACAAAACTTACTCAACCCCACGTCGTATCTCAGAATACCCCGGAGGGTGATTACTGAGTAGAGGAGGAGGGGCTAACTAAGTATGTTAATTTCCAACTTTTAATAATGAAAAATAGAATGTAAATTGCAAAAATTAACACAAAATAGATAGATTGCGTGCAACAGCCAAACAGTGGCTACTGGGTCGTTCAGACAGGAAAAACAAATACATTTGGGCTCAAAAATAGACAGGTCACTTCTAACTACTGAAGATTTGCGACTGGGTCGCTCAAACAATCCAAATAGAGGCGATTGGGTCACTTCTGACTGCAAAAATAGGTGTGACTTTTCCCTAGGGAAAGTCGTGCTTTACGGGGGTAAATTTGTGACCTCGGTCACGGGTTTCAACCTGAAAGGTGTGACTGGGTCACGAATTTTGGTCCAAAAGGCATGATTCCAGTCAGAATAGGAAAAAATTAAAAAAGCAGGTCAGCAGAGCCCAACAGGGGCAGGAACTCATGTTGTACAGAGTCAGATCGTCCACCTAAGGCTCTGACCAGGGATGGCTGGGAATAAAATAAACTAGACACCTACAAAACAAGAGGATCGAAAAGGATCGACCTGGTATGGTCGCCAAAATTGTAGTTGGGTTTTCACCCTAGCTACGTGCAAAACCACCTCCCTTCTATCTATGGACAGAAAGTTAGAGTTCAATGGAAATGAGCTAGTTGCAAGTAAAATATTAGTAACACAATAAACAATAATAAAAAACAACTAAAATAAATAAACAAAATGGGACAAGTATACCTTTTGTTTTTCTTGGAAATGGTCCATCATTCCCTAACTTGGAATGGTACCGCCTCTCCACAGGCTTGTTAGTACGGAGGGTGCCTCAATGTACAGGATGGGGGGATGGTGGGGCAATGGAATGGTTGGAAAAATGATGTGAGTATTTTGAGAATGATGGCTTCTCAATGTACTCATAGAAAATAGAATAATGACAGAAGGAATAATTGAATGTTGTGATGGAGACCTCCACACTATTTTATAGTTTTTTCTTGTCCTTTTCTCTCTTTTAGGGTTTTGGACCCTATTTAGGGTTTTAATCCCTTTTTATGTTTTTTAGCTCTTTTGGGGATTTTTAGCCCCTTTGTGAGCTTTTTAGCCCTTTTTTGGGTTTTTTAGGCCCTTTTTATATTTTTGAGCTTTTTGGGAGAGAATAAGGTTAAACCATAGTTTTAGAGGTCAAAAATGAGGGGGAAATGTAGGGAAAATATGTATCTATGTGGTTTAGGCCATGTAGAGCTAGTTGAGAAAAATTTTGCATTAACAATCCCTCATTGTGACATCATTATCTCTTTCCTCTAAGTATGTACATACTATCTCTCCCTAGCTTCCTTTACCTAGTATTTCTTCCACTATTATTTCTCTCCCTTTTAACTAGGAGAAGGTTAGATCTCCATGTCTCTTCAAATTATGCATATCACTCATATATTCTTCATCACTCCCTTATTCACCCATCTCTTTCTGCAACTTCTCCATTATCTTGCTCACTAATCTCATCTAGTTTTTCCACCACTTCTCTCTAATATATAACCTTCTCAAATCCCTCTCTGTCGTTATATTATCTTTGAAATACCAAAAACAATTATAAACATTTATATCATGCAACTTTCCAGTGTCATATTCAACCACTCACCCATGTCATGAGGGCATATAATTAGCCATATAGGTTTGATTAAATGGAAAAATCCCTTCTTCCACAAACTAGCCCTTGATCCACAGTAGTATTTCCCTTATCACCTCCCTCGATCTCCTTTCTTGAAATTTTCTTTTTCTTTAGAAAATGGATGATGATTTTCCACAAGAAACTCCACTATATATCTATTGATGATGTTATCCACCCAAAAGTATACTACCCACATAAGTTTATGGTCTAATTGGTGCAACCCAACAAGGTTCACATTAGTCCATTGAATCATTTTATTTTGTTTACCTTTATGTTTTGGGGATTACACAAGTCTCTTTAACCACTTATACAAATTCATAGGAAACACATGATAAAATTTCATGTTGATATAATGATGCACCATCATACATCACAAACTTTCTAAACATCAATAGATTTGATTCTCACAACTAAGATCCTTGCAACATAAGGTCCTCAAATATTTGTCTCATCAATTTCGACTCGTGTACTTATAATTCCCTTATCCATCCAAATAGTGTTTTCCCTTATAATAAAATTCCCTACAATTGAACCATTTGTTGGTTATATAGGTTGAATCCAAGTTCCTTATGCAATACCCAACAAAGATATGGTGTAGTCTACTTGTTCTAGCATTTTAATCCTATTAAAGGGGAAAATATCTCACCCAAAGCACAACCAACATTGAAGATAAATGAGGAAACATTCTAAAATGTGGACACAATATCATGCATAAGGATTACTTATCACTTAAATGTTACTATAACAAAATAAGGATTATTGCACAACATTTCAAAACATAAATATCATTATAATAGGAATAGTAAAATAGATTCAATGATTTTAATGGGGCTCCTAAAACATCCTTATTCCATTAATATTTCTCAACCATTTACAACATACATCTCCAAACAATAATGGGAATGAGTATCCTGTAACCATGAACTCATAATAAACTTCACATTATATTGTCCTTTTTTCATGCTCCTAACCCTCTATCTCTCTATCTAATCCCATCCCATAGAAATTCATTGGTTTTTGTGCAAAAATAGTTATCAACTTTGACAACATAAATATGGTTACAATATATATAATCCAATCAGATGCATTGATATCTTCCTATTATTGTACCATGTCCTCTTGTGAAAATCCCCATGCACTGTATACTCCATCCATTTTCAATAATATTTCTTTCAAAAATTAAGGGGCCAACACCTCACGCACATTGAAAGGACAAGTTCAAGCTTAGTAAGTGATTGAAATTGACCCATTATTACTTTCTTAGTGGGATTAAGGATTTCTTCTTGGATGACTACAACTAGGAAGTGTGTGTGGTACCTAAGACTGGAAATTAACATCTGCGTCAACTCTTCTAAATGGTTCCCGTACTCTTGAATTTACTTTCACATTTAGTGATTATTGTGTGAAGGTTGCAATAGATTTCTCTCACAGGTTCATTTTTCAAAATTGGGCCCTTATTACCCCATTTTGACCTTCAAAAATTCCATGTTCATATCTTCACTAATTGGAATTAGGATTTAGATATCGTAGTTAGATTTTTGGGACAATGAATTTTCTTGGTTGCATATTTCATAGTGTTTTATATGGACCCCATAGAAGGCCTTAGAGTTTTTTCTTTACATAAGAAATTTAAGGATAAATTTCTCAAGGATAACAATTGATGGCCTCCTATTTTGCTTGTTCAGCAATCTATTTTCTAGTTCAAAGTCCCATGAAATCAAGTAATAATCAAATTTATCTAGTTATGTTTTATGCTTGGATATGCCTTTTCAAGAGCTACATTGCAAGGTGCTTTAGCAGGTGACTTTTTTATATTTTTCATTGTTTATTTATCATTTTGTTTGGTTTCAATTCATACAATAAAACTTTATTTTTTATTTAAAAGAGTGGTCAATTGATAAGTCTTCATTGTTCAGCAGCAGTCTTTTGGTTGTTCGGCCCAACGCTTGTCTCGGCGCTTAAACGAATATATGTTGACTGAAGCAGAGATTTGGGGGATTTTATTACCAAAGATAATGTCTCGTTGATTTCAAATCGCTTCCAGGATGCAGGTGAAGTTACCCATTGATGTGTTATAGCTATCCTTCGCTCAAGGAATCGTTGCCCTCAATCTTCAGCAATCCATGGATTTTAGGAAGTTCGAATCCAATCTTTTGGTTCATGTATGCATTCTTGATCGGGATAGGGTAGATTTGTTAGGATGAGGTCGATTCATTTTGTATTTCAAGTATAAAATGTGACTTTGAAACCCTAAGTGGGGATACATAGAGAGAAAAGACTGAAAATTCTGCTTTTCATTAATAGATCAACAGCTGCGTTTATCTTCTTAAAGCTTTAATTTCAGACTTGTAGGCATTGAAGGAAAGGCCCACCTTCAACTCTGATCATCTGTGTATAAGTGTTGTTTTTACTGCTGTAAGTGAAGTTATATTGCATATTTTGACACTCTTTTTATGAATGTATGATAATGGTTTTTATTCACTTGTGATTTGGAATGAGATTTATGCTTAGATGAAACTAGACGATGTCATTATAAAATGTGTGATGAGTTTGATGGTATTCAGTTTGTCCTGTAGAATCAATTTAGCAGAGGAGTGAGAGTGGATTTGGATTTTAGAATTCTTTTACTTCCAGCATGATACTGATTATTTGATGGTTACAATCCTTGTTTAAGAATCCTTTTAGGGTTATAGAGTTTACAAGGCTGTGGAGTACTTTAAAGGATTGGATTGTATTGTTTTTAAAAGTGTGAAAGAACGTGCAGTACTTATTGAATCCATAGAGGGTTTAGAGATCTTAGTTTATAGAGTTTCTAGGGTTTTCCAGACAACATTTCAAATTCACTGTATAGGGACTGGAGTTATGCTTTTGTTTACTTCATGATATTGAAGGAAATTAAGGAAAAGAATCATAGTTCATTATTAGGTGACATCATTGTTTCCTAGGGTTTGAATATCAGTCTCGTGGGACATTCAAATGAAAGTGAAGTGTGTATTTTCTAAATAGTTCCAATATATATTTGTGTGCATAGAACGCAGGAAGAGTGTAGTTGTCGTTAGCAGAAAGTCAAATTTCATTCTAGTAATTGTTTGTGAATGATTTAGGGTTAAGAAGAGACATCATAAGATTCTTTATGAGTGATGATTGCAGTTTTAGATAGAAAGATATAAAACCATTAAGATGGATTCAGAGCATTCATTTTGTAGACAAGTTTGAAATTAGGGTTTTCCCTCAACAAATTATTTACTGGCTTGGTTGTTTGTTTTGAAGAATAGATCGATAATTAGCATAGCTTAAGGTTGCTGTAGATTTTATTGAATTTGACAGTTTTGTAGATTGTAAAACAGGGCTCAGCAAGTTGATTCCCTTTCTTTAGGTTAGACCTAACGACTCTTGGTATTGATTGTTCAATAAAGTAATAGTTCCATAGATTACATTTTGTTCTTTGTCTTTAAGCAAATTAAAATTTCCCTAGGTATGAGCATTGAAACCACTTTGCCCTGCACATATGGTGTAGTGACTCAAATTTTACGTGTCCTGGTTGACAATTAAATTAAGGTAAATTAAATAACAATAATTTTACCCAAAATTTTGGCGCCGTTGCCGGGGAGTTTCTCCAAGGTAAGCTGGTATCTTGCTCATTTTTTTCATAGCATTTTTAGGTGTGACTAGTGTTGCAGATTGGAGGATAAGGGGCGGTAAGACGAGAGGTAAGAACCTGCACATCTGTTATAACAAGTTCCTTTAAACTCACCTGTAGCATAGATGTGTGATTGTTTCGTTTTGTTGCTTAGACAGAATCTAGCGATAGCAGCAGTAGGTACATTTAGACATTTTTTTGATCAGTTTTGTTTTCTACGGATTCAGTAACTGTTTCCTTTTGGTATGATTAGCTTTTGCAGATTGGAGGAGAAGGGATGGTAAGACGAGAGGTAAGAACCTATGCATTTGTTATAACAGGTTCCTTCAAACCCATCTACAGCGTAGGTATTTTGATTTATTTGATTAGAATTCTTGTTATTTTCAGTAATTTTTTTGAGGAGACCCAGAGACAGTAAGGGTAGATACATTAAAATTCATTCCGATATTTTTGGAAATAAACCCCTCCCCCCCCTCACTAACCCTAGGGATAGGAACACCATCAAAGAGATAGAAAGAAACAACACTCAAAATTCAGTGGAATTAGGAACCAGACCAGAGGGAACTGAGGTTACACACAGTGAACAGTTACACTCAGTGGAGATTCCACAGAACCAACAAGCTTCACCAACAAAGGAAGATTCCAATTTAGTTGACACAGTGAACATAGAAAGAGTGAATTCCCTTTTTGGACATACTCAGAATTTGGTGGTTTCTTAAGTGGAATCTACCACAGCTCCTTTCAATCTTCAATCTTGGCCTAGGCCAGAACGTTGGGATTTTATCCCATCCCCAAGAAGAGATAGGTTAGGTGTCAATTGGTTTAGGAATCCTCTTGTTATGAGTGATCTGGAAACCGGACACCATATGGAAGGGGAGGAAGAACACGAAGGACGAACTGAAACAACTTTTGGCTTCCCCATTTTGGATCTTGCACGGGATGTCAATATGAAAAATATCCCAGCATCTTCATTACCTGCCTTCTACAGGAAAAGTATTGAATATCCGGATACCTTTCTATTTGAGTTTGACATCCTATGCAGGAGTTATAATTATCTACATGATGCACAAAAGTTAAAACTATTTCCAGCCACCCTTAAATATTCTGCACTTAGGTGGTTTATGGGTCTGGGGGAATCCACCATTCGAACTTGGGAAGAGATGAAGAGTGATTTCCTTAGAAAATACCGAGACTGTTGTGGACCTAGAGACTCTCAAAACGATATCTTTAAAATGCAACAGCATGAAGAAGAGAGTCTTGAGGACTTTTTAGAACGCTTTTTCTTTGTATTACAAAAGTCTAAGTATAACACTTTACAAGAAGATGCAGTCAGAACTCTTTTTCTAAAAGGGATTCTGGAGGAATATGTGGAAATCCTCAACCTCATGGCATCAGGTGATATATCTCATAAATACTTTAAGGAGATTACTGAGATATGTAGAAAATATTCTAGAAGTAGAGCCAAGGCTGGAAAAAGCACAAGGGAAGGTCCTTCCCGCATTTCTAGGACAGCAGGAACTAGTGGGATCACAAGAATCGAATTGGGGAACTTTTTAGAAAATTTCAAAACTGACATTTTAGGCACCTTGAGTTCCCAATTTGATGCATTGAAAACAAAGAAACTGCAAGAGGAAGAGGACATAGTAGCACTACACATATTCTTCCCTAAATGCAGAAAAAGACACCCTTTGAAAGAGTGCCCTCTTAATATTATTTCAGTCTGTGCTCTTTGTTCTGATAAACACCCTACTGACAATTGCCCTTCTTTACCAGAATTGCAAGCTTTTTACAAGCTTAATAGTGAACCTATGGATCCATCATATGCATCAAAAAGGCCCTAGCAGCCTAGACCCCAAAGCATGTACCCAGAACCTATTTTTCCAAATCCTGCATATTACTATCCCATGCAGCAAACTCAGTAGCCATGGAGTCCACAAATGTGGCAGAATTGGCCTTCTCAGCCTACTCAAACCCAACCATGGCAGCAAGGCTAGCGAGGACAGTCCTATGGGGGACCATAGGGACAGCCCTACGGAGGAACACAACCAACAACCCCATTACACACCCCTCCTAGTTACTGTCCAATGCCCCCAAATATGCAACAGCTATTACCTAGCTTTACACCACCTGCACTTCCTCCTATACCCCCAGTTCCACAATAGTATCAAAATACAAACCCACCTCGACCCACATTGTTTCCAGCTCAACCTATCCCAAACCCTAATAACAGACCAACCCACCCTCTTCATAATGCTGAAATACAAATGGCCCCAACTTATGTGATCCATTCAGCTCCTATACAGGAAATACAATTAAGGTCTGGGAAAACATTAAATAAAAATCCTCCAGCAGTGATTATTCAAGAAGAGTCTGGAGAAGAAAGCACTGAAAAAGAAATTCCAGAGGAAGAAGAAGTGCATATTGCTTCAAAAAACACTCAAGTGCTTGGAACACAAAATTTCCAATCATCTGCTCATCCACAATCGAATAAAAAACCCCCTTATCCAGAGAGGTTATTAATAGAGAAGCCGGTGGTTCATCCGCAATTTGATTTGGAAAATGAGTTGAAAAATGTTTGTATCAAGATTCCATTACTTTAGGCCATTAGAGACGTTCCTATTTATTCAAAAATGGTAAGGGAATTATGCTTGAAGAAACCTGGCCAAAAAAAAAAGATCCACCCACAATACACGTTATAGGCCAGTTGTCCAATTATATTTCAGACTATCCCTTACCCCCAAAATTTGCAAATCCTGGGAACCCAGTGGTGACCATTTGCATTAATGAGATTCCAATAGGAAACACTCTAGTTGACCTGGGGGCTTCGATTAATGTCATGTCTATGACCACCATGCAGGGACTTCAGTTGTATAATCTCCTTAGACCTACTCCTACCATTTTGGAGTTGGCTGATAGGAGCACAGTTAAACCTGTAGGAGCATTAGATGACATTACTGTCACTATAGCTTCTTGGGAGTATCCAGTGGATTTCCTGGTACTCCAAACCAAACACCCAATGGGGGAACATCCTGTTATACTAGGCATGCCCTGGTTAGCCATTGCCAATTCCTTTATAGGTTGTAGAGAAGGTATTTTAACTATATCAAATGGCACTTCTCTACATAACCTTATTATTTATCCCCCAGCACAGCCTGTATCAGAAAACATGCTATGGTTAGAGAGTCCTTACGGAGATGAGGACATGGAACAACCCTTATTGTCCATCAGTCAAACTAGGGAGCTAGAAGACCAGACTGAAGATAATATCCTGGATCAATTTATCTCTGCCACTACTGGTATTGAGTTCCCCCAGTCCTTCTCTGACTTAGACCATGTTTTCATAGAATATTTTCAATAATAGTACTACCCTTCAACCATCTCATCATCAGTGGTTTTATTCATAGATGAGAAGGTTGGAGCCTCAACCATACCAATGGAGATTAGTCCAGGAAGGTCTTTGTTTATTAATGCAAATCTGTCTCAAGACCAACAAAATCAGTTAGTTAAGTTACTCAAAGCTCAGTCTGGGGCATTTGCTTGGATTTATACAGACATGAAAGGCATTCACCCTGACACATGCATCCATCATATTTATACGCAGGAAGACATTAGGCTGGTAAGGAAACCACGGAGGAGAATGAACCCTGTGCTTAAAGACATTGTGAAGGATGAGTTACAAAAATTGCTTGATGCAGATTTTATCTATCCCATTTCTGATAGTAAATGGGTATCTCTGTTGGTGATTGTCCCAAAGAAGGGAGGTAAGTGGAGAATATGTGTAGATTTTCGGGAATTAAACAAAGCAACTCTCAGAGACTACTTCCCTCTTCCTTTCATAGATCAGGTCTTGGACACTTTGTCAGGAAAACAATATTTCTCTTTTCTTGATGGATACAGTGGGTATAACCAAATCAGGATAGCCCCAGAGGACCAAGAAAAAACTACTTTCACCTGCCCATGGGGAACTTATGCTTACAAGGTGTTACCATTTGGTTTGTGTAACGCTCCTGCCACTTTCCAGAGGGCAGTGCTAGGTATTTTGGCTGACTTATTCCATGATTGTGTGGAAATATATATGGATGATTTCACAGTGTATGGTAATGATTTCACAGAAGCCTTAGATAACCTAGAGAAAGTTTTAATTAGGTGTCAAGAAACAAATATTGCCTTAAGTCATGAAAAGTGTAAAACGATGTTAACTGAGGGCATTGTTTTAGGGCACCACATTTCATCAGAAGGTATTAAGGTAGATCCAGCAAAGATTGAAATCATTACTGGTATATCTCCACCAACTACACAAAAGGAAGTCAGAATTTTTCTGGGACATGCGGGTTACTATCGTAGGTTTATTACCAATTTTACCAAGATAGCAGCTCCACTGTTCAAATTATTAGCCAAAGACATTGGTTTTTGTTGGGATCAACATTGTTAGACAGCCTTTGATACATTAAAAACATAATTGTCTTCAACACCAGTTCTGCGGGGGCCAAATTGGTCTTTGCCCTTTCATATACAAACTGATGCTTCAGACACTGCCCTCGGGGGAGTGCTTGGACAAAAAGAAAATCAATCTTATTATGCTATTTATTTCATCAGTAAAATTTAACACCAGCAGAACTAAACTATACAGTAACTGAAAAAGAATTTCTAGCAGTAGTTGATGCCATCAATAAATTCCGGCATTATTTTACTTGCTATGATGTATTTGTTCATACTGATCATTCTGCTATTAAATTTTTTATGAATAAACCTATAACTAGTGGCAGAATTACTAGGTGGCTTCTTTTGCTACAGGAATTTAACATTACTATAGTTGATAAACTAGGGAAGGAGAATCTGGTTGCAGATTTCCTCTCAAGATTGACTCATACTGATGATAATGTTCCTGTAGATGATACCTTTCCTGATGAACATTTGTTTGTTGTTTCTATTAAAACACCATGGTTTGCAGATATAGCCAATTACTTGGTCATAGGAAAAATACCTGCTCATCTGTCATCATACGAAAAATGAAGGATCATACAGCAAAGTGCCAATTATTCATGGGCAGGTAATGACCTCTTTCGCACTAGTCCAGATTTGATTATCAGGAGATGTGTAAGGGAGGATGAGATGTATGATATCCTTCAAGCCTGTCATGATGGAACCTGTGGAGGGCATTTTTTAGACAAGCAGACAACATATAAGGTGTTACATCAAGGGTATTACTGGCCCACACTTTTTAAAGATGCTGAAAAATATGTACAGGGCTGTGATAGCTTCCAACGAATGGGAAGACCCACTGTTGCTGATGAAATGCCTTTACAAGCCCAGGTACAGATTGAACCTTTTGAAAAATGGGGATTGGACTTTGTTGGACCAATCTCACCAATGTCACGAAAGAAGAGATATATTTTAGTCTGTACTGACTATGTGACTAAGTGGGTAGAGGCAAAATCTCTATTAAGGGCCACTGAGAAATCAGTCATAGAGTTTATTTATGAAGAAATTTTCACTCGCTTTGGGATTCCTCGCGAAATTGTAACTGACAATGGAGCACAGTTTGTCTCTAAATCAATGAAAGCACTGACAGAGCAATATGGGATTAAACACTATAAATCCTCTCCTTACCACCCCCAAGCAAATGGTCAGGTGGAGTCATCAAATAAAGTGTTAGAATCCATTTTAACCAAGACTATTCAGATGCATCACAAGGACTGGGTAGACAGGCTACCAGAGGCATTGTGGGCTTATAGAACTATGTGGAGAAACACCACAGGGCATACCCCCTATCAGCTTGTTTATGGGAAATAGGTTTTGCTCCCTATAGAATTTCAGGTGAAGACTTTTCGTACTGCTGCACAATTGAGCCTGAATTTAGATGAAGCCCAGGAGCAGAGGTTGATGCAATTGAATGAGCTTGATGAAATCAGACAAGATGATGTCCAACAAACTGCTTTAATACAGAATCAGGGGACTAAATGGCATGACATATTTTTGAAGAAGAAAACTTTTGAAGAAGGTGATTGGGCTCTGTTGTTTGACTCACGGTTTAAACACTTCAAAGGTAAGCTTACCACTAGATGGATGGGACCATATGAAATTGTGACTGTTTTTTATAATGGTTCTGTCAAAATAAGGACAATAGATGAAGAACAAGTTGCATTTGTGGTGAATGGACATCGGTTAAAGGTATATCATAAACCTCTTTCTAAGCAAGAATGCATTCATGATATGATTCAGCAATCTGAACTAGAGCTGGTAGGTGAAGAAATGACTTCTTCATCCCCTACTTTCTCGCAGTAACATCCAATTAAATTGTTTTTTTGTATATATGTACAGGATTTTTTTTTATCAATAGGTTTCTTTTTGAAGGATGCAGATATTCTCGTCGGTGAGGCTCAGGATGTTTTCAAAAGAAAAGGGAAGTCTTTCTGTTACTATTCTTATTTCATCCATTGATTACTTTTAGAAAGAATTTTCAAGGATTGTGTTAATTTGAATTAAATTTCTAAGTTTCACTGGGTAACTGGAATGCTTGTGTCAAGTAAATAAATGTGTGCTGCTAGGTTTTTAAAACTTATCCTCTTTATTCATACAAGTACCTATCCACCTGGCACTGCCTCCATTAGTGATTTAAGCTTTAAAAGGGGATTTTACTTATGAACTCGTGGGATACTAGTGCCATTTGACTTGGTTTCACACTAGATTGAATGAGGATATTATTTTTTTAATTAGTAGCAGCTATGGGCATTGATTTATTATCCAGACAGGTACCATTATAGAAAAAAGGTCTCCAGGACTGAGCAGTCTGTTGATTATTATCCATTGGCTTCCATTATATTAAACACACACACACACACACACACACACACACACACACACACACACACACACACACACACACATATATATATATATATATATACATTTTTGTCCAGCCACTTCATGACTTTCACTTTATACAGTTATAAGGGTTAGTTGTTCATTTGGAAAAATCTTTACAGGCATGTTTCAAGAACACTCTTCCAATTTGGATACCATCCCACTCCTAGATGGTTTTCAAAGCTGCTCCCCCACTCATCTATGCATAAGGAAATCATAAACTTTATCTTTAAGATGAATTTGGGACAAGGGCCTCTGATAGAAAATGGGTGTAAGAGGTTAACCCGCCGAGATACTGAACAGGTCCGTCGACAGTGGGTACCGACCTGTGGTATAAACAGGCAAACCCATCAAGGTACTGAACAGGCTTGTTGGCAATGGGGCATCTACCTGGGGAAGAAGCTTCTTAGATGTTACAGTTACCCCACCAGAGTACTGAACAAGCTCGTTGGTAGTGGGTTCTAACTCTGATATCTCTTTAAAGCCTCATCTATACTTTTCTGTGTGAACAATGTACCTATGTAAATGTTAAAGAGAGGTCATGTGTGTGTCAAATAAAATTTAAGGAAACTGTTTGTAATAGACAGTTGATAATCATCTTCAGATGCTCTAAATTTTGGTTACCTGATCCTTGCTAGAAGAAAAGGTTTATGCCTTTAGAGTGTACTGGTGTTTACTGATTCAATGAATATAGTTGTGAACCTCAGTATTGGTTTTTCTTTTCACTGCTCAAATTGTCTTATGTGAAGCTGAGTCAAGTTGGCCAGTACACCATTGGCTTCATTTAATACTCCTCTTGTCTTGTGTTTTAAGGCACATGTTCTGGTGGAAAAAGTTCTATCTGAATAAAGAGAATGAAGTCTGTGCTCATGGTTGAAGTTCTGAATACAGGAGTGAGATTGATAAGTCTATGGATTGTATTTAATTCTGTTGTTTTTGTATTGCTAATAAAGATTGGTTTCATGACTTAGCTCTGTTTCTGTGTGGCTAGGTGAAGAAGCAACCTTGAAATGAGGTAATTGTGCCATGAGATTGTTGGGGTAAAACAAATTTTCAATCAGTCTTACTTGCCTTTTCAACTCATACAAGTGGTATATTTGGAGAAATTTATTCATATCACTACTATGTTGGTAATCATCTTTCACCCTTGTCATCTTGAAAATACCTTTGTGTCTTAGACTGGCTGAGGTGCCGGATCAGGTGTCAAATGGGGTGCCAGAATAAAATTGGGAAATTGATATATTAAGTGGCGAAGGTAATGAACGCTGGGATAACTTTTAATTGTTATAAACCAAATGTTTCTGCTTTTAATATAAGTTTGATGCATTGTGGGATGTACCATAATCACCTTATAAACCGATCTAGTCGACACCACCTTTCCTTTGCCAATATTTTAATGACATTAACCTTTGGTAATACTTCATTTTATATTATCAATGTGTCATTCTTAATGAAATTCATAAGATTGATCTATTCCAATTGGAATTCTTGAATGCCATGGTTAAAGATGTCTTAAGGTTACAGGTTGATCGAGACGTGTCCATATTATCATAACTCAATACAACGTCGACAATACGTGCCATAGTTTATCATGATTTTCTTTGCACGATGCTTTGTCATTACCGCCGTTATCATTACCACCCTTTGCCATTATTTTTTCAGGTTGTTTCCAGTTTTCATCATCGCCAGCGGGAGAAAGATTAATGAAGTTTTTTTTTTAATTGTCTTCGAATTAACTGCATGTTCTCTGTTAATTCGTTGTCTCATATTTTTCCTGGTCTCCATGATTCTCAATCGGCATGAACCCTTGGAGTATGGGAATTTATTAGCCACACCTGAGTTTTTAGCCTGCAAAGAGATGTTTATTCGAGCCGGGTGGCATTCTTTCTTGACCAATTTACAAGGCCACGATGATGCTGTCTCCCTGCTATTTGCCTTAGGTTTTTATGGACACACAGCTAAGGTCGGGTCACTAGAATTTCAAGTTATGGAGGAGTCAATTGCTCAAGCTACAAGGCTTCCACGCACAGGGGATAGTTGGTTTAAGAATTTTCGGCTGCCACACAAAGATTACGATTGTGTCTTCAAACCTGAATTTTTGGCCATGAAAGGTGAAAAAAGATTCTCGAAGCTTTGGGTCAAAGAAGAATTTCTCAATTCTTTAGTGGTTATCACTAAGCTCATTACATGTGAAGGTCGATTCTCTACCTTCAAAGCCTGTCACTTTCACTTGCTTGCTCACTTTGAGTTCGGTAAGCTTCTTAACTTTCCATTTTATTTCTGGAAGAGCTTGGGTAAGATGGCCTCGCAGGTTAGGAAAAACATAGAGAATCCTACTCATAGTTTATACCATCATGGGCTTATCAAGATGCTTATTTTAGTTGAGTTGAAGAAGAAGGATCATGTATGGGAACAATTCATATATGAACTGTCCAATTCCCATCTTAAATCATCCCTGGGTAATGATGTATGTGAGCCTCTTATTCCTGATCTTGTTGACAAAGCATCCTCTGTAAATGTTTCTGAACATCAAACCAGTCATACTCAGGAACCAGCTGTCAAGAGCTGTAAGAAGGCTGGACCATCCCAGAAGTCTCAAGGGTCTAAAGGGCGGCGTGTAAACTCTCAGTCTGGTGGGGGAAAAGGTCAGTCTGGTAATGAAAATTTGCTTGCTTCATCAAATCGAAGGTTTACCCGTAGTATGGTTGTTCAAGAGAAGAAGAGGGAATCCAAAGGTAAGGCACCTATACATGTCTAGTTGTCCTCATCCACTTCTTCTTCTACCCATGATAATTATGATTCCCATCATCATTCCTCCATACCAAGTCCTGTCAATGAGCCTTCATTGCCAGCATCACCTTCAAACCCTGTTCTGAAGTCTGCTAGATCCCACCGGTCAGATGTTTCAGCTCAGGGAGTTGATTACTTTCGATAGAGAAACTTTAAGTTGACTAAAAAATTACAGGAGTATGTTAGACTGGACCGATTTATCAAGCAGGAAAATGCAATTTTGAAAGCTAAGGTAGCCTCTTTACAAACCTTAGTTGATGACATTACAGGGTCTAATCGCAGTCTTAGGAAACAGTTAAAGAAAAAGGACAAACAGTTTGAAAAATTGATTAGTGTACAACAGCAAACAGCTCCATCTCCTCCTCAAGTACAAGTCTTGTTTAATACTTCAGCTTCGGTGTCTGGAATTTAACCCACAGATTGGTCATCTATTTTGAGATTCAATTTTGTCTGTTTGCACTTTCTTGCATTGGGACATGCAAGGTCTTTAGTTTGGGGGAGATGATGGCCTCCTATTTTTCTTGTTCAGCAATCTATTTTCTAGTTCAAAGTCCCATGAAATCAAGTAATAATCAGCTTTATCTAGTTATGTTTTATGCTTGGATATGCCTTTTCAAGAGCTACATTGCAAGGTGCTTTAGTAGGTGACTTTTTGATATTTTTAATTGTTTATTTATCATTTTGTTTGGTTTTAATTCATACAATAAAACTTTATTTTTTATTTAAAAGAGTGGTCAATTGATAAGTCTTCATTGTTCACGTAGCGGTCTTTTGGTTGTTCAACCCAACACTTGTCTCGGGGCTTAAACGAATATATGTTGAATGAAGCAGATATTTGGGGGATTTTATTACCAAAGATAATGTCTCGTTGATTTCAAATCGCTTCCAGGATGCAGGTGAAGTTACCCATTGCTGTGTTGTAGCTTTCCTTCACTCAAAGAATCGTTGCCCTCAATCTTCAGCAATCCATGGATTTCAGGAAATTCGAATCCAATCTTTTGGTTCATGTATGCATTCTTGATCGAGATAGGGTAGATTTGTTAGGATGAGGTCGATCCTTGCTTAAAGGTCGATTCATTTTGTATTTCAAGTATAAAATGTGACTTTGAAACCCTAAGTGGGGATACAGAGAGAGAAAAGACTGAAAATTCTGCTTTTCATTAATAGATCAACAGCTGTGTTTATCTTCTTAAAGATTTAATTTCAGACTTGTAGGCATTGAAGGCAGGGCCCACCTTCAACTTTGATCATCTGTGTATAAGTGTTGTTTTTACTGCTGTAAGTGAAGTTATATTGCATATTTTGACACTCTTTTTATGAATGTATGATAATGGTTTTTATTCACTTGTGATTTGGAATGAGATTTATGCTTACATGAAACTAGTTGATGTCATTATAAAATGTGTGATGAGTTTGATGGTATTCAGTTTGGCCTGTAGAATCAATTTAGCAGAGGAGTGAGAGTGGATTTGGATTTTAGACTTCTTTTATTTCCAGCGTGATACCGATTATTTGATGGTTACAATCCTTGTTTAAGAATCCTTTTAGGGTTATAGAGTTTACAAGGATGTGGAGTACTTTAAAGGATTGGATTGTATTGTTTTTAAAAGTGTGAAAGAACGTGCAGTACTTATTGAATCCATAGAGGGTTTAGAGATCTTAGTTTATAGAGTTTCTAGGGTTTTCTAGAAAGCATTTCCAATTCACTATACAAGGATTGGAGTTATGCTTTTGTTTACTTCATGATATTGAATGAAATAAAGGAAAAGAATCATAGTTCATTAATAGGTGACAGCATTGTTTCCTAGGGTTCGAATATCAGTCTCGTGGGACATTCAAATGAAAGTGAAGTGTGTATTTTCTGAATAGTTCCAATATATATTTGTGTGCATAGAATGCAGGAAGAGTGTAGTTGTCATTAGCAGAAAGTCAAATTTCATTCTAGTAATTGTTTGTGAATGATTTAGGGTTAAGAAGAGACATCATAAGATTCTTTATGAGGGATGATTGCAGTTTTAGATAGAAAGATAAAAAACCATTAAGATGGATTCAGAGCATTCATTTTGTAGACAAGTTTGAAATCAGGTTTTTCCCTCAACAAACTATTTACTAGCTTGGTTGTTTGTTTTGAAGAATAGAACGATAATTACAATTTTGTAGATTGTAAAACAGGGCTCAGCAAGATGATTCCCTTTCTTTAGGATAGACCTAACGACTCTTGGTATTGATTGTTAAATAAAGTAATAGTTCCATAGATTACATTATGTTCTTTGTCTTTAAGCAAATTAAAATTACCCTAGGTATGAGCATTGAAACCACTTTGCCCTACACATATGGTGTAGTGACTCAAAGTTTATGTGTCCTGTTTGAAAATTAAATTAAGGTAAAGTAAATAACAATAATTTTACCCAACAACAATCAATGGACCTTTATGCATCATCAATGAAAATTTCCAAACAACACAATGTTCATGTTCCCCTTTGGTACACCTAGAAGGCCATATAAATAGAAAAATACACTTTAGATTAGGTAAATGCTTTCTTAAATTTGGTCTTAAGGGAAATGGATCTTACATACTAAAAAAATACTACTTCCTCACTCTTAAAAAAATTATGGATGGACAAAGAAAGCTCTTGGATAACATCTAAAAACTAGTGCTCAAACTAAACTTGATCGCCTTCCTTTGGCAAGTAACTGAAACAAAGGTCCTCACTTGAGACAAACTCTACCAATGTGGATTGCATGGCCCTTCTAGGGGTTTCTTTTGTGGTCAAGTTGAATAAATAGTTGAACGCCTCTTTAAATAGTACTCAGTGGTGACCTAATTATCGAGAAAGGGGACCACTAACTTCAAACAACCTAATAAAAGTAGACAAAATATTTTGTGCACTCTCAAGATTTGGATACAAAACCTCTTCACCCACCCCACCCTCTACAAGGCATGGTTTATTTCCCTTAAATTTCTTCTTTGGATGGTTTGAAAGGAATGTAACCACATAATCATTTGTACTCATAAAAAAATACACTAGAAACATCACTATATGGTGACCCATTAAATAAAACATCAAAAAAATAGTTCAAGTTACGTACTAGAGGAAATATATTAGCACATGCATTCATCATGAACATAGAACCCTCCATAAATTGGGATCAACCCCAACACCATCACCAATAAATATAAATAAAAACAATTAACAACATCCCATGGTCCATAATCTCCACCTCTTAATGTTTTTAAGTTAAATGTTGTTGGAAATCTAAGGGTTATCCATGTCCCAATGGAATTGGAGGAGTTTTCAAGAATAACAAAGGATACGTCCCTAGAGTCTTTGTTGGTTTCAATGGAACTAATTCAAACAAAACACTTAAGCTATATCTACTAGAAAAGGATCTACAATTGGAAATTTCTCATGATCTTGGTGCCTGATAGTCCACGGTGACTCTAATATTCTCATCAAATCCATCACTAGAATAACTTATGGTGCCCACCAAGAATATCATCACAAATTGGAACCTAGAGATAGGTATGAAAACAAGTGTAACATAAATCTCATGCATACCTATAATCTAAATATCTCATGTCAAAATAATATCCAACAAGCTAGCAAACATGCTCACAAATGAAGGCATTCTTTGGAAAAATGAAGACCTAGATCTTGATTGGTGTAGACATTTCTTGTTCTAGGGAAATTAATGCAACTTCAAAAAATGTATCTCACAAGGAGGTTTCCTAGATATTAACCTTTTGAATAAAACCTTAGGGATGATTTTTCCATTGGACGTAGCTTGGGTGGTTGGGAGGAATTATTCTTACCCTCCTCACCTAGGTTCAATCCTTTTAGGTGACATGTTTGAGCCCTTAATGGTCATATTTGATGGTCTTTTTGAGACACCTTCTCAATGGAAATATCTAGCATTCCCACATTCCTCGCATAATACTAGGGGGGTGGGGTTCTGTGGACATAGTGAGCACCAATATTTGATGTCGTGAACCATATGACAAAAAAACCTTAGGGATGCTAAAAAAATATAATTTTTAGAAACAATAATCTTACAATATTTCACTCATTTTCAACCCTAATCAACAATCCAATCCAAAAGAAAAAAATTCCAGATGTGTTCCAACAAGTTTCAAACCTCTAGGGCAATATTATCATGCATAAACCAGATCTAAAATTATCTTTTTATGGAAGCATTAAATACACCCTAATATATTCAATATCAATGCCCATATCCTTAACAATTCACATACACACAAAAAAATGAAATTCAAGTATATGTTCTCAACTTATCATAAGCTAGTACACCCTCCAAGATCTCAAGAACCCTAGCTAGGGAAAACCAAGAAATTCCTAGACAACACCAAGGAGTTTCAACAAGCAAGGATCACACTAGCAAGTCCTCCTAGGAAAGACATCTTCTTATATCATCCTTCTCAACAAGTACAACCTAGCATTTGATCCACAAAATCCTTACTCCAAATTCCTTGGGGGATGTAATCCTAATCCTAATATTCAATATGTTCCAAGTGATCCAAGAAATCCTATCCCCTTAAAGATAAAAGAGATAAAGTACAAAGAAGAAATATAGAGAGAAAGAGAGAGGCTAGTGTGTTACTCTCCCCACATGTCTAACACAATATGATCAAGGTGCTAATGAGATGACTCTTTCCTTCCTCTGTATATATAAGAAGTAATGGAGTCCAATAATACAGGTGAGGTTCTAAACCCTTACAAGAAACCTACTACAAACACAAGCAAGCTCACACATGTTAAGTTATGTGATTCAATGGTACACATGTAAAGATCTAAGGTGATGTTGTACACAAGCAAAGTTTCAATGAAAAGGTGCTCCACAAGTTGTTTCCAACACTCCTCCTAATTTATTCATGTGATCCATCAAGTCCACTACACCTACACTAACTATATCCCAACTTAGGCATATCCCAATCAACTACATGCCTCCATGAAATCATATAGGCCACCCCATGTTATTTAGGCCTCAAATCCCACCACCTCTGAAATACAAAATAGTCCTCCAATTTAACACATACTCTTAAGTAACCAACCAATATCCACATGATCATTATGAATAATCTCCCCAAGTCATTTGAATACTAGAACACTTCAAGGAATAATTTCATGCAAGCATCCAACTAAGGTCAAGCAATGACTAAGTAGTCCATCTCCAATGTGAAATTGCATCATGGATAATCTGAGCGTTATTCATACACCATTGACCCAAATCTAAAGAATAACCCACAAACATGGTGTAAACACTTTTGGAATAACCCCAAAATCTAACACTCCCTCTTTACGAGGAAAGTGTTTTCATCAACAATTATCATCTCCCTCTACAAATCCACCAAATATACTGTTGTGGGGAAAATATCCCCAAGGGTGAGTAGTCCTCCCACATTTTATTGATAAACAATCCTTAGGGTTGCAACAAGGACTCAGTATTGTGTTAGTATATTAGAAACCAAACTCCAAATGGTAAAGAAAACTCTAAACAAGAAATAAACCAAAACTAACAAGAAATAAAATAAATAAATGGGACAAGTTCTAAACAAAATGAAATGGAATAAGAGTATGCCAAAATAAAAATTTTAATTTCCCAATGGTTGAGCTAAATACAATAGTCTTACCTAGGAGGTTCAAGCTTCAAGGGAATCCAACAATATCCCTTAGGCATGTCCTTTTTTTCCACACAATTGCAAGATAACTAACATAAAACAATGGATAAACACTTGATTTTTATAGGAAAAAAGAAAGGGATCTTGTGCATGCCAATGTGAGGTAAGAAAAGAATTGAAAGGTGAGCTCTAAACACAATTCTTGCAGCACAATTTTTCTCTAATTTTCTCCTATAGAATGAATTTCCTTCTATAGGCCAAATGGAGGCCGAGAAACATATAGATTCAAATGTGAACACTCTTTCCTTTGAATGGGTTCTCCAAGTACATGACAGGGGCTATTGATTTCTCCCAAGCATGTGAAGAGTCCCTATTCAAATTTTGGATCCAAGAGAGTCGTTTTGATCTTTGAATGTGTTGTGGAATGAAGTGGTCCCATTGTTTTGAGCCATGCAGGTTTCGAAAGAAATCTCATGTGGGTACACGTGTGTAAGAAAATAGGAATTTTGTGCTAATAAGCGCGGGTGTTTAGTGCTTTTAGCCATGTAATTTTTCTATATTTATTTCCTTTGACATTTAGGGATCAATTTGTCTTTTGGATATTATGAGTATGTATTCAGTGGACAGCATGTTGTATGTTGATGACACCTTTCTGCAAGTTTAGCCTAAATGGCGCATGTATGTGAAATTTAAGCATCAACACATACCATCTACAAAATTTTGCATTCTATAATCTAAAAATCAAACCAAAGATCATTCTCCATCAATTTACCATGCCTCTCCTCCTCAAGACAAGGGAAAATATCTCATATGTAAGAAACCAATGTAGTGTGACTATAATATCTCAGAGAAGGTATACTCACCCTCATTTAGGATCAAGGTACTCTTACATCCTCTTGACCCTCCTACAATGTCTATTTTAGGAATCTTGATATCATGTGTGTTGGGATAGAGATAAATGGCATGTTGGGATAGAGATAAATGGCATATCTAGCCCCAATATTACCTTATATTTATCTAAATATGACTAACTCTAACCTCTAAATCATCCTTTGAAGCAATGACCTCCTCGACCACTGGTGGATAATATTGAGAAATCGAATAATTCACATATTTTCTCACCATGGTCTCCCATTGTGTCAAAATATAGACCATGTAAGTTGTAGAAGCAACATTATATCCAACAAGATGAGATGTTATCATTGTATCTCAAATATCCAAATAATTTTGACCACCTATGAATTTAAAGGAACATCACTCTAGATCATTAACAACCTACCAAACTCCATCATCCCTCAAGTCCTCGTCGTGGGAAAAAATATCTAGAAACCACATTATGAATTTTTCAAGAGATCCTATTAATATGGTCATGTACCCATACAATACCAAGATAATTGAATCACTTCTATCAAAATTATAAATATAGGAAACTAAACAAATCCAGTCCATCCTAAAAATGTCAAGCTTGTGGTACAAACAACAACCAGCAAAAAGATATCATCAACCTATGATCATTAGAATCCCTCTCATGCACGTCAAGACTGACAATTTATTTATTAGCTTGAGATAGGTTAGCTCCCCCTTTTTAAGAGAATCCAAAAGAAAAAGCATCATCAAGGTCAACTATGTTTGCCAAAGATAATCTAACAACCATGTTATGAACCAATATCCTTAAAATAGCATAAAATACAAGAGTACACACCATGTATATCAATGTAAACATGGAGAAAAACTCCAATATATATAAGAAATATAAGTTACATAATAACTTCTTAAAGAATAGGATATCCGTCTCCAATTACCCCAAGACATTCACATAATTATTTCATATCTCCTCATTAATGACTACATTACCTTTATGTGTGTGTGTGTGTCCACTCATAGCACATGATTCCCCTTCCATTGGTCAACACATCACATATACATGTAGCCATATATATCCCCCTTTGGGGTCATATTATATACATTTAACCCCACATATGACCCCTCTTGTATCATATCAAACCATGCCCATGTTCTCTATAACACTCCCATTAGTTTCAAGATTGGATCCAATCCTTGATTCCTCAATAGGCTGTAAATTAACCTCCATCGCTTCCCACCATGCATTATCTACATCTAACTCCTCAAGGATCAGACGACTTCCCCTAAAAATCATAAGCGTTATTGGATCAACAAGTAACTTGAAAAAGGCCTATTAACATTTTTTCCTTGTTGCCCTTGTTTGCACCCATTTTCATTCAAAGATTTGCTCAAAAAAGGCTCAGAAGTCCAAGTAAATCCCAAGATTAAAAGTGCCATTGTATAAATTAGCCTTTAAGGATTCCTTATAGCTTCACTCCAAATCCTACATAATTTATTTTTCTGGATGTAGTGTGCTTAGTTGTGTCTTTAAAGCCCCTGTTTTCTCCACATTTCGCATCCCACCTAGTCATGGACATGGAGGTCTTGATTGATGTTTCAAATTTAATTTTCGTTTTTCTTTTTTAATTTCGCATACCATCGGGTTGCAAATGTGAAGAACCCCTCCATGTGTGTCTATATCCATAGGTTACACATTATGTGTTATTTTGTTGTAAATGTGGGGGATTTCATCCAAAGCCTCTTGACTTTCGATTTACACATTCCATATATGCATTTGTTTTGTTTGTAGATGCGGAGATTCATGTTGTTAGGAGTATTGCACCTTTTGCGGACAAACTTTCCGGGTAAGCTAACCAAGATCTAACCCCATTGTGTGGAAAAAGTTTTTTTAGTTTTTGTTTTTCGTTTTTTTTGTGATTTGCAAGAAAAGAAAGCAAGCACGGAAAAAGAGAGAGAAGAGTAAAAAAAAAAGTGCATCTCGCATCAATAAAATAAAATAAAAGTGAGTCACTTAAGTCTTTTAATTTATTGCCGCACTATTTAAAAGTCACATTATTGTAAAAGTGAACATCACTTATTCTACAAAACTGATTCACTTCAAAGCAACTTTATTGTAAAAGTGATTGTCAAAGGTTGATCTTGGGAAGAGGAGGCTTCTTTTTTTTAGTTGGTCAAGTTAACATCTGCCACGTCACTATTGGGGACATCTTCAACATTTTATTTGATCAAGCATAACTTCATCATCCGGAATCGTTTTTAAGTGCCTTTTTTTTTTTAAACCGCATATTTTTTTGAGCTCTTTGCATCCAGATAGTTAGTTTCTATTTTTTCAGCCATTATTTTATAGTATGGCCAGCCCTTGTGATATTATACTTACAAGTTCTAACTATTTCTCATGGAAATTTCATATGGAGGATGTTCTGTGAAGTAGGGGACTTTTCAGGATAATCTCAGGGAAAGAAACAGAACCCACTGATAATGATAAGAAAATTAAATGGGCAAATCGATGTGATGAAGCTCGTGGATTGATTGGGATGTCAATCTCTACCGATTTGCGATTCCACATATCTGGAATGGATGAACTTGATAAAGCTTGGGAAAATTTGGAATCTTTGTTTGGTAAACACAATGAAATTCGGGGTCATCAACTTGAGAATGAGTTGCTTTCCTTGAATCCAAATGATTTTTCATGCATTCAAGACTATTTATCTAAGTATAAAACTCTTCGACTCTTATGTGCAGAATGCAAGATTAAGAAAGAAGACAAATAATGTATTTATCATATTCTTTCCAAACTTGGACCTGCATATTCTGTTTTTGTATCTACATTCTACTCCATGAAAGAATCCTTGACTGCAGCTAGCTATCAAGAGCCTAGTCTTGAATCATTTTGTGATTCTTTAATTAGAGAGCAAGATAAGATCATTCATCTTGGAATAATTAACAATGCAGATACATCTAGGAAAGTCTTATTGTCCCAACAGAAAGAAAAGTCCAAGCCTCCCAAGAAATGGAATTCTCGCAATAATAAGCCAAGCAACAAGGGTCCCAAACCCTCTCAGTCAGCTCCTCCTTTAAAAAATGACAAAGGATCCAAGCAAAAAGGAAAGAAGACTAAGCGTCATTGCAATTTTTGTGGGAAAGATAATCATGATGAATCTAAATGTTTTAAGAAAATGGCAGCCTTGGAAGCAGCAATGAAGAAGCACCACATCAGCCTAGATTCGTCTTTAGAATCTAACTCTCATGGACATGCACTTTGTGCTTCTGGTTACTCTTATACTGCATCTTCTTCTTCTACTTCAAATGAATGGCTCAATGATTCTGGAGCATCTTATCATATGTCTAAGGATCAAGCCATCTTTTCTACTATGCATGAATGTAACACCAAAAAAATATTTGTTGGTGATGATAGATCTCTAAGTGTTGTAGGATCTGGAACAGCTCCAATAGAAAATGGTCATTTCAGTGATGTACTATGTGTTCCAAAAATTTCCTGCAATTTGTTATCAGTCTATCAAATTACTCATTCAGTTGAAGGTAAAACTGTGATGTTTACACCTCACCAAGTTGTAATCAAGGATTTTAAAAATCCTCAAAATGTCCTTGCTACTAGAACTGTTGATGATATTACCAGGTTGTACAAATTTAACAACTTTGGGTCATCACCTTTTCCTTCAGTTTTTGTTGCTCATATTGATAACTTGAGCAAACTTTGGCATGAGCGATTTGGTCACTTAAGTTATCGCTCATTGCAACAACTATGTAAAGACAATATGGTGATTGGTATTCCACTAGTATCTTGCAAGGATGGTGTTTGTTCTGGTTGTGTACTCAGAAAACATCAACGGGACAGTTTTGACAAACGTGCCTCTTGGCACCCCTCGGTTCCCTTGGAGCTTGTGCATAGTGACTTGTGTGGCCCTCTTCCATCTGCTTCCTTTTCTGGTTTCAAATATTTCTTAAATTTCATTGATGACTACTCCAGATGCACTTGGGTATATTTCCTAAAACTTAAGAGCGAAGTATTTAACATGTTCTTGGCCTACAAGGCCCTTGTTGAAAAACAATATGGTCATCAAATTATTAAGTTAAGATCTGACAATGGAGGAGAATATGTTAACAACAAGTTCACTAATTTTTGCACTGAACAAGGAATCCAACAACATCACACTATTCCATATACACCACAACAAAATGGTGTAGTTGAACGGAAGAACCGCACTTTAAAAGAAATGGCTAATTGTATGATCCAATCTAAGGGACTAAGTCTTCAATATTGGGCTGAGGCCATAAATTGTGCAAATTACATAGTTAATCGTACACCCACTAAAGTTTTACAAGGTATACCACCGAAAGAAGCATGGAGTAAAATTAAACCAGATGTAAGTCACTTTCGTGTGTTTGGTTGTGAAGCATGGGCTCACATTCCGGATGAAAAACGGAAAGCATTGCAGCCTAAAAGTGAAAAGTGCATATTTGTTGGATATTCTGAAGATGTAAAAGGTTATATACTTCTTCAACCACATTCTCATGATATAATCATTAGAAGAGATGTTAAATTTGATGAAAATCTCTTGGCCTGCGAGCCTAACTTGGCGGGTGTGCCATCTTTGGCCTGCGAGCCTGATTCAGCGATTGTGCCTTCTTCTTCTTCTTCCAACTTCCTTGACAGGATTTCAACTCTAGTTTCTGATGATGACAGTGAGGATGAAAATCCAACTCCTCCTGCTCATGTTCCTCCAATTTCACCAGCACCAATACTTCCTCGATGGGTCCGTTCAACATGTGAAGCAACTGGTGATCTTGTCGATGATCCTAGAGATCAACGTCGAACACGTTCTCAGTTTCAGTGAGCCTCTTCTCTTTTGGCTCAAGTTTTTGAGAATCATGATCTAGAAACTTTTGTGGAAGCTTCAGGAAATATAGATTGGGATGCAGCTATGGATGAAGGAATATCATTCCTTAATGGCGAACGATACTTGGGATCTTGTTCCTCTTCCAAAAGGAAGTAAACTTGTCAGATGTAAATGGGTCTACAGAACTAAGTATGCATCAGATGGAAGTGTTGAAAGACTTAAGGCAAGGTTAGTTACCAAAGGTTTTTCCCAAGTTGAAGGGATTGACTACAATGAAACCTTTGCCCATGTAGCAAAAATGAACTCCATCCACCTTGTTCTTTCCCTTGCAGCCTTACATAATTGGGAATTCCATCAAATGGATGTCAAGTCTTCCTTCTTACATGGTGATTTACATGAGGAAATTTACATGGAACAACCTCCTGGATATGTTTAGAATAACTCTAGCCTTGTTTGTCTCCTTAAGAAATCCTTATATGGCCTTAAGCAAGCTCCTAGAGCTTGGTATGCCAAAATGGATAGATTTCTCCTTGACACGGGTTTTTCTAGATGCCATTCTAACCCCAATGTCTATACCAATAAAGTAGGAAACCATCTCATCATACTTGTTCTTTATGTTGATGATATTATCCTTACTGGTAGTGACCCTAACCTTATAACCCATGTGAAATCCAGTCTTAAGCAAAATTTTGAAAAGTCAAACTTAGGACATTTGCATTATTTTCTTGGTCTCCAAGTCTTGCAAACCAAAGAAGGAATCTTTCTTTCCCAGTCTAAGTATGCTTGTGACCTTCTTCGTCGTTTCCACATGGAAGATTGTAAACCAGCCCCTTCTCCCTTCCAGTCTGGAGTCAAACTTTCTGCCACTTGTACTTCCCCTGAAGTAGATGCCACCTTGTATCATCAGCTTGTTGGTAGTATTTTATACTTGACTCATTCTTGTCCTGACCTTTCCTTTTCCATTGGTCGTGTTGCCCGTTATATGCAAACTCCTCATGAAAGTCACTGGAAAGCAGCAAAAAGAATACTTCAATATATTCAAGCTACAATTCAGTTTGGGATTCATTACAGTACAGGTGGGAAACCTTTGTTGGTTGGTTTCACTGATTTATATTGGGCCGGTGATCCTGATGATCGAAAATCTACTGCAGGTTATGTTTTCATTCTGGGATCTGGACCTATCACTTGGGCTTGTAAGAAACAACAATCTCTTGCTCTTTCTTCAACAGAAGCAGAATATCAATCCGTAGTTAATGCCAGTCAAGAAGCTTTATGGCTTCGACAGATCCTTTCAGAGTTTGGATTTGAGCAGCAGCAGACTACTCCACTTTGGTGCGACAATCAAAGTGCCATCAAGCTTGCCAAAGATCCAGTTCTACATCAGTGCAACAAACACATTGAGCTACACATGCACTTCATCAGAAATCTTGTTCATGATAGTGTTATTGAAGTTCTCTATTGCCCTACAAATGATCAAGTTGCAGACATCTTCACCAAGTCTCTTACACAAGCGAAGTTTTCTAAACTTCGGTCTATGTTAGGAGTTTAGGAATGTGTCCTTAAGGGGGGATAGGCTCCAATGCCTCCTTCCTTCTCCTAATAGTGTCACTTTTTTAAATCCTTCAATCCTATCCCAAGTTGTTCTTAAGGGGGGATGATAGGATATTTAGACACTTAGGAGTTAGTTAAGATCAACTTGTGTAATATATCCGTTAGGTAAAAGTGTGTTTCTTTAGTATGCATTAGTATGCATTTGTAAATATTCTAATCCGACGGTCATGATATGTTCTAGACATAGAATGATCTGACGGTTCAACTTCTCTTAGATCATACCTACCATTGATCTGTGGCTTAACACCCGATTGGTCTATGATCTCTATTTAAAGAGCATAGAGGGTCCTTGGCTAGTTGATCAATTATGAGTGTCAAAACCCCAAATTTACCGAAAAATTTAAAATTTTGAAAATACAGATAATAGTCAAATTATGCAGTCTGCTAACAGCTATAATTAGTTATATGTTAATTGATTAACAGATTGGTAAATTCATAATCTGAATTATCTACTCGATTAATTTTATCTTATAGAATAATTCTTTTTCTTTTCAGTTTAATGATTTGTTTTTCTTTGCGACAAGAAGGTGGAATTGTCTTGGAATTCTGGGGCTTACTTAGCTTTTGAGCTAACGCAGAAAGTTTACTTGATCTCACAGATTTACAGGTAAGAAAGATCCAATGTTGCCTATCAATAATCATAAAGCATGCAGATATATGTTCGTTGCAAAAATAAGAGCTTAGTAAAAGAATATATGTTGTTTCAATTTCAAATGCTTTTATGAGGTAAAAACAATTAGTTTGTTATTCTTTTTAAAGATGCCAAAGAAAAGAGATTAACAGAAATCGGCGACAGTTGTTCTCTCTCTCTCTAGTTTGTAATTTATAATTTTTATTGCGAACTAACTTCTTAGATATTTATCAATGTTTACCCACGTCATCATGTGTAAACGCCTTTAAACTTTCCTTACACACAGGTTAAAGATGGCAGGGTTTTACGTTTAAGGGTCTACCTAAACTGTGTCCATAAACAAATTAAGTCACGACAGAATTTGGTTAATTCTTGTGATAAGAAAATTAATGCACAGTGGTTAATGAGATTTTATACTATTACTCTAACTTATAAATATTTGAGGCTTAAAAGGATTATATCCACATTAACATACTGCTATCGAATGGGTTAAGTCAGTATTAATGAACTAAACTTCTTTTACACATAACATACTTGGAAAGATATTGTCCATTTTTTGTTATTAAGATCATCAAAAATCTATTGACAAGCCCAATAGATACTATAAGGCTTAACACTCTCATTTGCAAGCCTAATAGTTTTTAAAAGATACCCAAAGGAAAATCAAGGATAAAGCTAGCAAGAATGGTATCTTAACATAAATAAGTTTTATGAATTTCTTTTGCAAAATATGAAAGTGGCATAACCCTTGATAGAGTTATAATCGTTTATCAAATGAATAATTTGCTTGCATACGGTGATAGGTCGTAGAATTGTCCACGCCCATGATGAGTTATATTAATTTATAATTATAATGACCTAACCTTGATACTAAAGTTTTCTTTTATCGTTGCAGCGTGCATTGCTTGGTTGACTCCGGGAGTATAGAACCTTGTGGAACTTTTGAACCACCAAATGATTGAAATAAAAATCATTTTGTTTGATTGCATGCCGGAAATTTATAGATTACCCACAGATGGAAAATTATTTGTATGTGTACGTGGAATCATCGTGGCCAAGCATTGTGAATATAAAAGGAGATTGTGAACCCTAGTCTTGTTATTTCCTCCGTCGTTTTCGGTCCTCCAGCCACTCTGCTACTGTGTTTTGACTGCCATGTCGATTCTACATCCGGTTAGGTGTTAGTCTCCCAACTTGTTTCTTTCCTCTTGCACCTCGTAAGATTTCCCTGAACACTGATAGAGAAGAGCTGTAAAAGAACATTTGTTGCTTGCACTGGGATGGTTGCCTTCCTTTAGGGTTTAACCTTCATGGCTTGCTCATTAAAGGGTTAACAGACAGTAAAAGTCTCTTCTTCTTTGACCCAGTAGTGAGAGCCATAATTCCTTTTCTCGTGATCTGTTTGGTCTTAGGGTTTCTTAGTAGAGTGATCTTTACGGTTGGAAAGTAGTGATGGCTCAATATTTTATGTCTACTTGGCTTGTCGTTCCAATTCTTGGTTGTCACTGGTTGTTGTTGCGTTGGTAACCTCCCTTTTTCTTGTAACAGATGAAGGGTTTGTTTATATTTTTGTTGGTGGTGGCACTTCTGTTTGTGGGTGGTTACGTTACTTTGAAACTCAGGTAAGAATATTATATGCATCTCTATTCCTTTAAATATCTGTTAAAAATATAAGTTTAATTTATTAACAACATCGTGGGTTGTTTCACAGGTGACGGCCTTGTCCTTCTACGTAGCCGGTGCAAAGCTGGGTCAACAACTTGCTCACGGGTAAGCCCTGGTTATCCCATGGTAGTTAGTCCTTGTACAGTTCCTTATGGAACATTTGATGGTTGGTCACCGTGGCCTGCAAAGACCCTCGTGGTCTTGGTTTATCTGGGTTAACTTGGTTCGTTGTTTTTGTTGATGACAAACCCTTGCTTTATGTGGGGCTTCCGGCTTAGGCTGTAACTTGTAAATTTTGATTTTGCTTCTGGTTTTGTGTATAAAATGTATAAAATGATGGAAGGACTACTAAGCCATTCTCTGTTGACCCTTAAAAGCAGAGAGGCATCAATATAGAGCTTAGACTCACTTGTTTTGATACTTCTGTTGTAATTTTTGATACATTAGGGTTTTTCCCTAACTCAGGGGTGTAAATATGTATTTAATGTTTTAAATTATCTTTTTATTACAATATAATACTATAATTTATTCTGTTATTTCTTATATTGTATAATGGGTTATTAAGCTCGGTTAATCGAGCATGTTTATGTTCTGTTAATTTATTTTCCTGTAAGCTATTACATTTTAATTTACTCTGTAAATTATTTAAATATTACCTGTTTAAGATAACTGTATGTTATATTTATGTTATCTTAACTTATTTTCCTCTGTTCTAATGAAATTTTAAATATTATTTTATAATTGTTAACTTCAGAAAAATAAATAATTCAATGTTTTAGATTTGTGCTTATGTAACTATATAGTTACATTTTTTAAGTGCAAGGTTTATGTTCACTTGATATGTTATTATAATGTTAAAAGAATGTTGTTTTACTTATAAGTATATATTATTTCTATAATTATATACATTATCTTTCTATTTATAAAGTGTACAGATGAGAAAATATCTTATTGTTATACTCTTATGTTTTCTATGCTAAATAATTTATAAGAATTCTTTCTGTATCTATATTACCCTATTTAAATTATAAAATTAGAAATTATTAAATAAGGGAAATAACAAATTAATTGAATTCCTTTCTCTAAAGAAATAGTAGTATTTGTTTAAATTGAATCTTTTCTTAAGAGACAGGTTAGTAACTGTAGGACTTGCGAAAGTACAGTTAGATAAGATGAATAAATTATTTACCTTATCAGTCATAAATGAAATCACCTAGCTAACAATCTTAAACCAATTAGTTTTATCTTTAGAATTAAATCAAGGTTTTCCATCCTTACTCACAGTTTGGTTGCTACAAATACAGTAGTTATCCTAAATAGGGAAAGAAATGAACTACTGTAATACCCCGGTTTTGACCCTGCTTGCATTAAAATACATAGGATACATATGTTGTAAATAATCTTGGTGCGGAGCTAAAGGCCAAGGCCCCACCATAGATTTGGTTATGTTGTGTTTTTTATTAGGAATGGTCACCGATGGTATATCGGGACATGCGGCATATATTTAATTGTGGCATCAGGTAAACACACATTTTAATTAAATAACCCAACCAGATATGTTTGCAGCAACTAAATTGAGAAGGGGCATGATTCCAAAGGATAAGGAAAGGGGGATGTGGAACATTGAGTCACGGGGGAAAACTATGTGTCACCAACACCTTGGTTATTTCTTTTTTTTATTAGTTGAGGCAGTGATTGGCTAGAAAGAAGACCACTAATGCCCATGCTTGCTCTCCTCTCCCCACGATGCATCTATTGGTATGTCCACTCACCAGATCGCGAGTCTGTTTGTTCTTCTCTCACGCAGGCCGATTTAAAACGTTTACACATTCCATTGTGGGGGTTCGGTCCCTTTCTACCTGACCGATTGTTGGCTGGCGAGCATGCTAGTTCAGCATCATGAATTTGAAGGCCTACAGATCGTTTTCTTTCCTCTATTCATGCAGATTCTGTGCCTTTTCCACCATTGCCAGGCTGCACAATGTTCTATCATCTTCCATCGTTGAATCATGAGCTAAAGACTGCTACTCTATTGCTGGGTCGTGATCGTAATTCTATTCCACATTTTGTTTAGTTGTGTCTTTTTCCATCCCTCACAGATTGGGAGTTTTGTTCTCTTCCCATTTTTCTAGTCTGTGTAAATCTCACAATGATAGTCTTAAAGATTAATTTGTTGTGGGTTCATGTGAGTGTGTTAGCTGTTGTTTTCCATGATGGCATGACTGTGTTTTTCCCTGTAAACACTTGAATAACTGTTTGGCTGCTTGCATGCAGTGGATTTGTCCCCGGACTATTTGGGGTTGGTGAATGAGGGCCTGAGGTGCTTGATAAACCTGGTGGGTTGAGAACCACACGGATAGAGCCACTGAGCTGGATTTCTTCTCCATAGCCCCTGACGAGCACTGGAGGGAAGATCAAGGTTTGATGGACTGCGTTGCAGAGAAGGGAGTGACTTCCTTGTGTTGGGTGTGTGTGGGTGTTCTAGAATCCAGGTTGGTTCTGGTGTTGGTGTCTGCAGCTCTTCAGTGAGCTCACCAGCTTAGCAATATCCTTTCCCAGCTCCTGGATGGCCTGATAAACCCAACTCTGTTGGCTTGGCTGATCTATTGTTCGCCTAATAAACCCAACTGTGTTGGCTTGGCTGAACTGTGTACCCTTGTGGTGTTGTTACCTTGGCTATGTGTAAGCCTGTTAGTTCCTTATTCCTTGTAGAATCATGCCTAGCTCGGGGGTGGCAGCGTTGCTGAGAGATTAAGGAGCACGCTGGCCTATGGTTGGGTGGAACGTTGCAGCGACGTAGCTAGTTGCGGAACAAGCTCTTTATAAGAAAAGTAATTTTGTCTATTTTACTTCTGCAATCCTATTTACTCTTAATGATCATGATGAACATGTTGAATGCTTGTACGAATGTATGTTTCTTCCATTGTGTATGATAAATGTTCATGTATGTATGTTCTAGTTCAAAGCATTCTGCTTCAGCATTTCATATGAATGTACATGTTCATGGGGCTAGACGCCCAGATGTTTTGGCGTGTAGTAGCGTCCTCTTCGTCGGTCGGAGGGTCGGGGACGTTACAGTGTGGTATCAGAGCTCATGTTGCAGCATGGGCCTGAATGGATCACCAGGATGCAGTGACAGAAGCATAATTTCTTTTTGCCCAGTAGAGATCAGAATTTGATGGAGGCAAAAATTCAAAAATCTTGATGACAGGAAACTTCCATAAATATTGTCTAAGTGTTGGAACAGTCGGAACACTTAGTGGAATGGACTTCCACCGTAGCGGAAGAGCTAGTGGTAAAGACTTCCGATGTAGCGGAAGAGTTGAACTGTCGGATCATCAGAAGAGTTAGTGGTAAAGACTTCCGATGCAGCGGAAGAGTTAGGTGGAAGTATGTCCGACGAAGCACAGTTGGGGAAGAAAATCGTGAAAATTTCTAAGTGTTGGACGACCATCGGCAAAAAATAGTTGTTCGAGCGTCCTCTGTTGTGGATGGAAAAACAACTACGCGTCTGATGTGAAAAGACCGCCGACACCGAAAAGTCTAAAAAATTTTCTAAGTAAGGTAAACAGCGGCCGTCGGAAGAAAATAGTGTTATGTGCGTTCGTCGTTGCGGAAGTATAGAGCAATAGACTTCCAATGTGAAAAGGCTGCCGACGCTGCAACAAAGATAAATTTTTCTAAGTATCAAAAACATCGGCAATCGGAAGAAATTAGTGGTTCGAGCACCTGCCGTTTCGGAAGCCTAAAGCACTAAGTCTTCCGACGTGTAGAGACTGCCGATGAAATTATTTTTCCGATGAGTTCATAACCCGTGGAACCCACAGTGGGATCACAGCCCACCGTTGCGGCTACCTACAAGAATAAACCGCCCGACGCCGCAGTAATCAATGCTTCCAATCGTCGGTCGGAAGATTATAGTTGATGAGACTGCCAATCGGAGAAGTTTAATGGTTGGTGAACCCGTCGTTGTGGAAGCAGAATGAACTAGCCGTCCGACGATTAGAGGATCCGACCGCCGATGAATAGCTCAAAATATTAAACGGCTAAATATCCGAAACCACGAAAAGGATTAGTTGTTGCAACCGCCGATACAGCAGAGAATTTAGTGTTTTGGACTGCCGAAACGTCGGATCAAGAGTGGAAATGAGAGCCGATTCTGCAAAGGAATATTTTGTGTTTTCCGTGGGATTTTTCCAGCAAATTTCGACTGTTTTTCAGTGGGATTTTTAGCTGTTTTACAGTGAATTTTCAGGGTTGAAAAAGAGAAATTGGCAACGATCTTATGCACCAGATTGCGTGAAAACCAATGATTTACAAAAAAAAAACGAGGGTGCTGCCCTCGACCCGCCCAGTAGTGGAGGGGGGAAATCCCCCTTGACCCCCATCGTCCCCCTCAGATAGATGTTCTTGATGAAGGAAATCTTGTGTTTGGGAAAATTTGTTATTTTATGATTTTTTTTTCCAAGAAGAAGGTAAGTAGTTTGATTTATGTTAATACTATGCATCTGATAGTTTGCTACTAACACATTGCAAAACTATAGATAACTTCCAAGAGCAATACTCCAGAAAGAATAGTGTGGTAAAGCCAGAGGTGGTTCAGTCATGAGAACCCATGATGGGTATGATGCTCGGGATTCTTACGAGCAAGTAGAAGATGCCATGGGAGAAAATGTTTGTAATAGGAATGATGACATTGAGTCCAGTGGAAGGAGATTCCAAGAGACACCGTCAGATGTTGCAGCCACCATGAGAAGCTTAATAAAATCCCAGGAAGAGCAGCGTCAGTTGAATGCTTCCATATTGGAAAGTTTGACAGACTTGCAGAAAAAGATAGATTCTGGACGAGGTACATCAAGACCAGAAGGCAGTAAGAGCAGCACAAGGAGAAGGAGAAGGACTTCCAGTGAATCGTCTGACTCCGAAGAATCCAATGGAGCTACAAGTTCATCTCCTCATAAAAGGAAAAGAAGAAGGCACTTTAGGGATCGCTCTCGAGATGAGTTTAGGAAAGCTAAACCTCCTACATTTGATGGTGAGATAAAGATGGGACAAGAAGCTGAGGCTTGGCTTCTTGGGATAAAGAAGTACTTTCAGGTGCAGGATTATTCAGGAAACATGAAGGCACGAGTTGTCATATTCAATATGAATGGAAGGGCATCCATTTGGTGGGAACACTTCAAGCAGGTAAAGAAGATCAATGAAAGGAAACTGAAGTGGAAATAGTTCAAGAAGTATTTCAGGCAGAAATACCTCTCTGACATGTACTATGATGACAAGATCAAGGAGTTCCATGAGCTGAGATTGGGACAGCAAACCATGGATGAATATGGAAATAAGTTTTTGGAGTTGTTGAGGTATGTCCGGTACATCAGAGATGAAAAAGTGAAGGTCCATCGTTTTCTGAGTGGATTACCTCAGTCTTACAAAGATAGAATTGAGTTTTATGAACCTAGAACTCTTGAAGAAGCAATAAGAAAAGCTAAGTATTGTTATGAGCAAAGTAAAGGAAAACCTGATTACCATAAGGCATGGAAGGACAAGAAGAATGAAAAGTTGGACCAAAGAAAGAAAGGTTTCAAACCTTCTAGATTCAGGAATCAACAGAAGCAGCCATCCCAAGCTGCGAGTGATCCTGTTGGAGTGACAGGTGGAAAGCCTAAAGAGCCACATCCGAATAAAGGTCCACTCAAATGTTGGAAATGTGAAGGACCTCACTTGCATAGAAATTGTCCACTTGAGAATGAGAATGCAAGGCCAGCTTACAATATTCAAGAAACAGTGGGTCAAGTAGCAAGGGCAGTCCCTAGGATTTATGCAGCACTGGAGGACCACCAAGCAGATCACCAGTCAACTGTGGTTGAAGTAGCAGGTAAGATTGCTGAGCAACCTATTTCTATTTTGATTGACCCTGGTTCTACTCACAGTTACATTACTCCTAGAGTAGTGGATATTTGTTCTTTTAAGAAGGTAAAGCATAGGAAGTCTTGGTTAGTTCAGATAGCCACTGGAACTAACAGAAAGGTTAGTGAAGTGGTAGAGAAATTTCCATTTGTCATGGATGGATTGGTCACTTGTGTAGATCTGAATGTTCTACCGCTTGGTTCCTATGATGTTCTCATTGGGATGGATTGGTTAGAAGCTCACAGGGTGAAGCTTGACTATTACAATAAGACTTTCGAATGCATGAATGAAGAAGGGAACCTAGTAGTTATGAGAGGCATTCCAAAGGTGATTTCAGTATGGCAGGTTTCAGCAATGCAGTTAAAGAAGTTCTGTAGGAAGGGTTGCCAGTTGTATGCAGCTCATATTTTGGAGACATCAGGAGATGAAACTCTAAGGTTGGAGGACTATCAGGTGTTACAGGAATTCAGGGATGTGTTTCTTGATGAGATTCTAGGGCTTCCTCCAAAGAGGGACATTGACTTCACTATTGAACTCATGCCAGGAGCAGCACCAGTGTCCAAGGAACCCTACAGGATGAATACACCGGAGATGCTAGAGCTGAAGATGCAACTACAAGAGTTGTTAGAAAAGAAGTATATTTGGCCGAGTGTGTCTCCTTGGGGAGCACCAGTTCTTTTTGTAAAGGATAAAGATGGTACACTTAGGTTATGTATTGATTACAGATAGTTGAACAAGGTTACTGTGAAGAATAAATATCCTTTGCCTAGGATTGATGACCTCTTTGATCAAATGAGAGGAGCAAAGGTATTTTCTAAGATTGACTTGAGGTCTGGTTACCATTAGGTGAGAATCAAGGATGAAGACATTCATAAGACAGCCTTCAGGACAAGGTATGGGCATTATGAGTTTGTAGTGGTACCATTTGGTCTCACGAATGCACCAGCTACATTTATGTGCCTTATGAATAGTGTCTTCAGCAGATATTTGGACAAGTTTGTTCTCATTTTCCTTGATGACATCCTTGTTTATTCTAAGAATGAGGAAGAACATGAAGAGCATTTGAGATTGACATTGCAATTGCTCAGGGAGCATCAGCTGTATGTGAAACTGAGCAATTGTGACTTCTATAGAGATAGAATTCAGTATTTGGGTCACATTATCTCAAAGGAGGGTATATCTGTGGACCCTGAAAATATTGAAGCCATTATGAATTGGCCTACTCCAAGAAATGTGACAGATGTAAGATCTTTTATGGGACTTGCAGGATACTACAGGAGATTCATTGAGGGATTCTCCAAAGCTGCACATGCCATCACTTCTTTGCAAAAGAAGGGAATGAAGTTTGAATGGACATCGAGGTGTGAAGAAAGTTTCCAAAGGTTGAAGGATTTTCTCACCAGTGCACCAGTATTGAAGGTTGCAGATCCAGAGAAATATTTTGTGGTGTGTACCGATGCATGCGAACAAGGACTTGGTGGAGTCCTTATGCAGGAAAACCATGTGATATGTTATGAGTCAAGAAAGCTGAAGGAGCATGAGAAGAACTATGCCACTCATGATCTAGAGCTTGCAGCCATAGTACATGCCCTCAAGATGTGGAGACATTACTTGATGGGTAGAATATTTGAGCTTAGGATAGACCATTGTGGTTTGAAGTATCTATTTGATTAGCCTACTCTGAATGCTAGGCAAGAAAGATGGCTGGAGTTTTTATGTGAGTTTGATTTTGAAATCAAGTACATAAGGGGAAAGGAAAATAAGGTAGCTGATGCACTCAATAGAAAGATGCAAGAAATGCATGTGGCATCTCTTAGTATTTGCCAATCAGATTTGAGGCAGCAGATTGTTGATCATGCTACTGGAGATGAATTGTATGATCAGGTAAAAGACAAAATGCAGCAGCAAAGTCTCGAGAAGAGGTATGAGGGATATAAATTGGAAGAAGATGGACTTCTCACTTTTAAAGGTAGAATTTATATTCCACATGTAGCAGATTTGAGGAGAGTTGTTATGGATGAAATCCATCAAGCTCCGTATTCTGGTCACCTAGGATATCAGAAGACAATTGCTATAGCTAGAAAGCAGTACTTTTGGCCAAGTATGAAAAAGGACATGGCTGAATACATTTCAAGGTGTATGAAATGTCAACAGGTAAAGGTTGAGCATCAACACCCTGCAAGTTTGTTGCATCCTTTGCCGGTTCCAGAATGGAAATGGGAAGTTATTTCCATGGATTTTATTACAGGATTGCCAATGACTTGGAGACAACATGATTCTATCATGGTTGTGGTAGACAAGTTGACTAAGGCAGCACATTTTATACCAGTGAAGTCTACGCACAAGACTGATGACATTGCAAAGATCTTCATGAAGGAGATTTTCAAATTGCATGGATTGCCTAAGGCAATAATCTCTGATAGAGATTTCAAGTTCACTTCCAACTTTTGGAAGGGGTTGTTTACACATTTGGGTACAAAGTTAAACTTCAGCACTACATACCATCCTCAAACAGATGGTCAGACAGAGAGAGTTAATCAGGTGCTTGAAGATATGCTTCGCATGTATGTGATGGATAAACCAACCAAGTGGGAAGATTACTTACACTTGGTAGAGTTTGCTTACAACAATGGACAGCAAGCATCCTTGGGGATGAGTCCGTATGAAGCTTTGTATGGAAGACGGTACAGGACACCAGTGACTTGGGATAACCCGGTGAACAGAATTGTGCTTGGGCCAGAATTGCTCAAGGAAATGGAGCAAGAAGTTGTAAAGATTAGGCAGAGTTTGAAAGCAGCACAGGATAGACAGAAAAGCTATGCAGATAAGCATAGGATGAACAGGGAGTTCAGTGTTGGGGATCATGTTTGCCTCAGAGTGAGGGAAAAGAAAATTTCCTTGAATCTTGGAAGTTGTGCCAAGCTATCACCTAGATATTGTGGGCCATTTGAAGTGCTTGAGAGAATAGGGCATGTTGCATATAGACTTGCATTGCCTGCTAATACTAGAGCTCATAATGTTTTTCATGTTTCTTTGCTTAATAAATACGTACATGATCCTAACCATGTGATAAATTGGGATGTGATTCAGGTGGAACCCGAGGGAGAGTTCCAAATCGAGCCAATGCGCATCCTCGACAGGAAGGTCACAATGCTCCAGAACCAGGCCATAGGGAAGGTAAAGGTGCAGTGGTAGCATTACGGACCTGAAGAGGCTACGTGGGAGCTGGAGGATGCCATGAGATTGGCACATCCATTTTTGTTCAATCCTGCGGAACACTAAGGTGGTACCAGTGTAGCATTTTGTTCAAATTTTGCAAAGCACTGAGGACAGTGATATTGAAGGGGGGGGGGAATGTAATACCCTGGTTTTGACCCCGCTTGCATTAAAATACATAGGATACATATGTTGTAAATAATCTTGGTGCGGAGCTAAGGCCAAGGCCCCACCATAGATTTGGTTATGTTGTGTTTTTTATTAAGAATGGTCACCGATGGTATATCGGGACATGTAGCATATATTTAATTGTGGCTTCAGGTAAAAACACATTTTAATTAAATAACCCAACCAACTATGTTCGCAGCAACTAAATTGAGAAGGGGCATGATTCCAAAGGATAAGGAAAGGGGGATGTGGAACATTGAGTCACGGGGGAAAACTATGTGTCACCACCACCTTGGTTATTTCTTTTTTTTATTAGTTGAGGCAGCGATTGGCTGGAAAGAAGACCACTAATGCCCATGCTTGCTCTCCTCTCCCCACGATGCATCTGTTGGTATGTCCACTCACCAGATCGTGAGTCTGTTCGTTCTCCTCTCACACAGGCTGAGTTAAAACGTTTCCACATTCCATTGTGGGGGTTCGGTCCCTTTCTACCTGACCAATTGTTGGATGGAGAGCATGCTAGTTAGGCCTCACGAATTTGAAGGCATGTGGATCATTTTCTTTCCTCTATTCATGCAGATTCTGTGCCTTTTCCACCATTGTCGGGTAGCACAATGTTCTGTCATTTTCCATCGTTGAATCATGAGCTAAAGACTGCTACTCTATTGCCGGGTCGTGATCGTAATTCTCTTCCACATTTTGTTTAGTTGTGTGTTTTTCCATCCCTCACAGATTGGGAGTTTTGTTCTCTTCCCATTTTTCTAGTCTGTGTAAATCTCACAACGATAGTATTAAAGATTGGTTTGCTATGGGTTCATGTGAGTGTGTTAGTTGTTGTTTGCCATGATGGCATGACTGTGTTTTTCCCTGTAAACGATTGAATAGTTGTTTGGCTGCTTGCATGCAATGGATTTGTCCCCAGACTATTTGGGGTTGGTGAATGAGGGCCTGAGGTGCTTAATAAACCTGGTGGGTTGAGAACCACACGGACAAAGCCACTAAGCTAGATTTCTTCTCCACGGCCCCTGAAGAGCACTGGAGGGAAGATCAGGGTCTGAGGGACTGCGTTGCAGAGAAGGGACTGACTTCCTTGTGTTGGGTGTGTGTGGGTGTTCTAGAATCCAGGTTGGTTCTAGTGTTGGTGTCTGCAGCTCTTCAGTGAGCTCACCAGCTTAGCATTAGCCTTTCCCGACTCCTGGATGGCCTGATAAACCTAACTCTGTTGGTTTGGCTGATCTGATGTTCGCCTGATAAACCCAACCATGTTGGCTTGGCTGAACTGTGTACCCTTGTGGTGTTGTTACCTTGGCTATGTGTAAGCATGTTAGTTCCTTATTCCTTGTAGAATCATGCCCAGCTCGAGGGTGGCAGCATTGCTGAGAGATTAAGGAGCACGCTGACCTATGGTTGGGTGGAACGTTGCAGCGACGTAGCTGGTTGCGGAACAAGCTCTTTATAAGATAAGTAATTTTGTCTATTTTACATCTGCAATCCTATTTACTGTTAATGATCATGATGAACATGTTGAATACTTGTACGAATGTATGTTGCTTCCATTGTGTATGATAAATGTTCATGTATGTATGTTCTAGTTCAAAGCATTCTGCTTCAGCATTTCATATGAATGTACATGTTCATGGGGCTAGACGCCCAGATGTTTTAGCGTGTAGTAGCATCCTCTTCGTCGGTCGGAGGGTCGGGGACGTTACAACTACAGAGCTGAAAAGGCATTTTTTTTATTTAACCTAATACTACACATTTTAACTATTATCTTCTTTTCCTTTTTGTTTCAATATAGATATAAGGATTACGGAAGTAAATACTGTATAGAGGACTGATTCGTCAACCAGAACAAACTACTGTTAGTATAATGATATGACTTCTTTTCCTTTTTCTAATATTCTGACATATGCAGTCTAGATCTAACACTACTCTATGTATAGAATAATATTTCTTCTAATAAACAAATATCTAATGAAAGAAAACATTCCAATATTCATGGTTAACATTTTATTTTAAATTTACATCATACTTCATTCATTTAAATACACCACTTGTGCTAGAGTACGATCTGGATTACTCCAGATGGGGAAAAACACAAGTAGGATTTATTTTTCATCAAGAACAGATTCATTATTAAACAAGCTAAGATATTCTACACTCTAATTTTACATCATATCCTGAACATGCGTCATTTACTCACACACAAATATAACTTTAACACAGAAATTAAAAGATAGCAAAACCTGTTCTTAAAGTTGGATGACAACAGCAATGGGAGGCCATTCCTCCCTACCAAATCCTGGAGAGCGCTCAAACAGCGATTCCTTGGGACCCCCGAGCCTGCTCTGGTCTCCTTGGCTGGAACTAGGTGGAGCAATAACCAAAATACTAGTCCTTAGACTCAATACCAACCCTGAACATAGCAGTCAGATCTCTCAGCTAATAAGCTATATTAGATCAAGTTCCTGCATTTTACCCCTCAAAACACCTTCCTTACAGTTTCCCTTTTTCCAATGAAGTCCTTGAAGTGCATTCCCCCTGAATGATTCTTCTTCTAGAATATGAGCAGCCTCAGCTCTCTACATTGGGCTTTTTTATAAGATTTCCTAGGTCTTTTTGGGTTAGTTGTCATTAATTAAGCCACCTTCTCTTATCCCACTTTCTTGGGGGATCATGACCCCAAATGTAGGGAAGTTGCCACCTGCAACATAGGAAGTGTTTGAGGATGCTTCCACTTGTCTTTTTTCTCTCCACCTAGTTCCTTCCACCAACTTGACCAGTAACACTCTTTTTAACAACTCTCCCAAGCTGTTGTCTCCACTTTTATTTATTTAAAAATAAAATATTGAGAATTACATTCCACATCTTTTGACTCTGCTGAGTCATCAGTTCCAACTTAGGATTAAATTTAACATAATGTCTTGGGAATCAATTCAAAACATATAACATTATTTTACAAAATTGGGGCATGTGACAATGAGAAGCTCATGTAACTTTCTTTCTTTTGCATAATAAATTGCTCCAAGTAGCTATTTGGCTGGGGTCATGGACTATTTCCCTCTCGAGGGTTTTAACCATGTGACAAACATCGGTGTGTTGATCTGTGATCTATTTGTGTGAAGCATTTTTTGAAGGTGTTCGATCTTTTGGGAGTACCCTATGTACCCTAACAGACAAAAGATGAAGACCTTCCCTGAATGTTGTAAACACCTGGAATAATGCTTTGATGACAAACCTATGTATCTGTAGAACATGTCAAACAAACAAGAACATCAAAGCTACCAGAACATTATTCACACATCCATACTAGTGACTAAGGAATCTAGTAACATATACATGCGAGATCAGTACAACAGATATGTGGGACAGAAATCAGCTTTGCATTAATAAATCAATGAAGAAGCTTACAACCATTGCCTTAGTGTTTACAAACTCCTCCACAAGACATACACCTCATCCCCCGATAGCTCCAACTTTCTCTCTTGTGCTCTCCAATGGATTGGGCTAGATAGTCAATTCAACAACATAACATTACCCTTCAGTTCTCTCTCCCAACTATGGGACATGAGCTTGTATTTATAGGGCTCAATGGATAGGGATAGTTGAGAGAATTGTGGGTGAGGTGTCTATGAGATCCTACAAAGAGGAATCTTGATTCCAACCAACCCATATTGATAGGCATAAGGGATGACACGAGGCTCATGTTCTAGAAGCCTCGAGAATCCTCTTTTTTTCCTTTTTTACCAAGGGTACCACTTTTGTTCCTTTATGATAGAGTGGTAAAGGGTAAGAACCACTTCAAGAGCAAAGCACATAGGCAATGGCACTGCTTTTCTATAATAGGACTCAGGTGGTGCTGAACAAGGTACCACTCATCAACTAAAGGGAAAGCGCGGTGCTAGGTTTTTTCATGTAGAATTGACATCCATAGCATGTTTCCACTCCAAGTTTTGGGATTTTAGGACAAACATAGGTGTTAAGGATCTCATCACATGTTGGTGATAGGATTTAGGTATAACAGAATGCCCCCCAAAGCATGAGTCTTAGAGGGATATGATAAGCGAGAGCTTTGAGAGAAAAAAGTTGTCACTTCAAGGTAAGATTCAGCTTGAGTGGAGAATGTCATCGAGTAGGCATCTATAATACATTAATACTTTTTACTTATAGACAAATGTAACAAACTCATGGCTACAAACCAATACAAGGCAGATCCATGAGAAAATAAACAACCATCGCTACTAGAATACAACGCAGATACATGTGATAGAGGACTCAAACTTGGACTTAGCTACCAGACATACAACGTAGATCTATGTCATACAGAAGCAAATTTGAGCATATCCATGACCATACAAATGTGGATTCATGCTAGATATACAAAACTCCATCGCAACCTGGGGAAAGCAATGAGTGCTAAACAAGCACCCGGGGACTTCATCTCGTTTTCCACAAAGTACGATTCTTGCCATGTGATTACAATGTTCTAAAGTTGAGCATGGTAGAAACCACATGATTGTTGGCCAATGATGTGAACCATTAACAAGTGCAAGGGAGATCACCATTGATGTCAATGATTCCCAAGGTACTCTAGTACAATCTACTGAGTGTGAATAGATGTCTTGATGTCGAACACCCAGTCGATTCTATCAATCAAAGGTCAATGATGTGAACCTATGTCGAGAGCGAGAGAATCTGTCATTGAGGCATACAAATATCAAGGTACTAAATTTGTTTCTAAGACTATTTCCTGGATAATGAGCTGATGTCGACAGGAATAGTCTCGTCGAAGGAGGGACATGATGAATCCCACATCGATGACATGAAACTCAGAACAAAGTTTTAAAATGATGTGAATGAAGTAACCATAAGACTGACTCAAAAGTACTGACACAGAGGCTGTTTTGACTACAGAGGTAAACTTTTTCAACTTCCCTTTGAACATTGGGAGGCACGACAAAAGACTTGGCGGCATGACTAGACCAGACAAACACACAATGCGATGGTGGACAATGCATTCTTTCGAAAGACTCAAAGGAGTGACATGACTCATGAAAGTGGATTATCATGGAAATCAATTGAATACCCAATTCACTGAAATGATATGAAGACAAGTGCCATGTTCAAAGGTAACGACAAACTACCATTTATTTGTAAAATGATTCCCTTCCCTTAATTTCCCCATCATGGTTAATGAATTCCTCTTTTCATTTTTACGAGTTCAAAGAGGGTAACAAACACTCATTGTAGCTCGTCTGAAGACAAGTCCAAACTCATATGTTTTACGAACCTGAGAGAGGAGGGGTTCATTCCCAAAAAGAGGGTCTCTCAATGTTTAATTTAATGAGTCCAATGAAAGTTAACTTGGTATTGTTCATGTTTAGAGAGTCTAAATGACTATGGAAGAAGACTCCACAGGATCCTTTTTCGTAAAATAGTTCAACTGAACTGAAAAAGTGATAACCTACCGTCAGATGAACGACTCTTCAAGTGCTTTAATGAGCATGAAGAAGACAAGATCACTCAACAATCTTTTCGTATTTAAGGAGCCCTAAAAGAGTTTAAAGAAGACTCCACTATGTTTCTTTTCATGATGAGGGATTTTTACGAGTCTAAAAAGAATTAGAAAAGGACTCTGACCTTTGATGCTAAGTTTGGAGAGCATGACCAAAGTATCGCAATAAATGCACAAAGAATTTTTCTATTTTATGGTAGCATGAAAAATTCAAAAACCAACTCCCAAAAATTTTACTGCTACTGCTCTTTATCCTGCAATGACTTAAAAACAATTATTAACCTCTCCAATAAATGACATTAAAGGATCATGACTGATAGATTTTAAAAACTATGATATGCCAAAACCTAGAATGTTTATAAAAGTTATGTAAATAGTAAAAAACAAAACATTTTACCATTTACCATTAGTGGAGAGCCTTTGGAGAATTTTCTTGGTCAAATTTTTAGTTGGTGATTCTGGGAGCATTTACCAACAGATTTATGCATCGTCAGTTCCAGGTAAAAGCTTGAACCTTGCTCTTTCATTTTATGCTTTCATTTTTTACTTTTGGGGGTGTTTTGGGATATTTGAGCGATCCCTAAAACCATGAATGCGGGCACCGCTCTTATCCCTTGTGGGATAAGCAGTACCCTACTAGAACTGCACCTAAAACACTTCACACAGGTGGTGCCACCGCCTGTCCCCAATGGGACTCAAGCGGTGCCAGCCGTGGGTAAATAAAAACACATGTACAAGGAAAAATAGATGATTTTTTATGATTTAAATGGTTGATGATGTTTCTAATTGGCCTTGTGATGGTTTTTTATAGGTTTCCATTGATCAAAAATGGTTATTTGGAAAGAGAGGCAACATTACAATGATGATGCATTTACCAAACGAAACGCGGGTTGTATAGCCACGTTGAGAGACTGTGGTCTTCTAAATTTTTTCCTCACACCCAGCATGGTATCACATGAGTGCTTATTAGAGCATATTCTCCATATGTGGAATCCAGAGCAACAGTATTTTGAGGTGGGTGCTCATGTATTGACAATTGAAGTACAAGATATCTACTTCCTGACAGGCCTATCGAGACAGGGTGCTCCCATCTCTTTGACTAGTTCCTATGGAGGGGAGATCACCACCCAGGAACTAATAAATCGCCATTGTATTCCTGGGACCAGAACATCAGAGAATAAAATTTTTATAAAAGCAGTGGTGGATGGTCCTCTTCACACAATTTTATTTACCATGCAGAGAGTGGCGGGGATCCAAGGGCTTCACCAGGCATTTAGAGTGCATATGCTCTACGCTATAGAGGCTAGGGTGCCCATAGTATTCAACTGGGTGGAGGCTATACTTTCGGTTTTCAAAGATCAGCTGACCAAGTGTCGGCAGGGGGAGCTGCAGCAGTTCGATTTTTTATCCATTCTAACATGTTTCTTTTTCGAGCGGGTTCCCCAAATGAGACCCCAGGTAGCATTTACAAAGTTGAGGGTGAGAGATCCTCACATGATGAGGTGGGTCCAAATCATGGCCCACATAGGAGCGGGTAGAGGCAAGGTGAAGTTCGAAGACCCATTTTTCCGATGGTTGAGAGACCAGCTCCTTATGGTTGAGTACTATGCATACACGGGCACTAACTTCAATGGTGACCCTGATCTACCACTTCCACCTGGTGGACAGTGGGGCGATATCTGTAAGAAACAAAAACCCTAAAATGGAAATTGTGTTTTTATGTTTTAATGTTTTATATTTTTTATGTGTAGTAACGAGACTTAAATGTTTTCATGTAGATGTTGGAGCAGCACGACCCGGAGGATCCTTTCCACTAGACAGGTGAGCCGAAGCTCTCTTTGTTCCATAGGGGGGTGATGTGACAGGGGAGCTAGAGGAGATTCTTGAGAGGTTAACTCTAGACATACCCGATGCCTCGATCAATGACCTCCCACTGAGGTACCAGAGGCCCGCTGCGGGAGCACGAGGTCATTTCAGTAACTGCTACGTCGAGGATCCCAGGTGGTCATGTGTTACCAAGAGCATCACTAGATAATAGGCTGCATGATGTATTTACAGAAATCTAATAGATAGCTTCAGGATTTTTGTATGATGATTTTTTGCTTGAAATCCTGAGCACTTTAGATGAGGTCTCGTGACCTATTTTTTGTAAAACATGTTTATATATATATATACAGACTTCTACTTTTGGTGTTTATATGTCTCAAATGGAAAATGTATTTATATGAGTTTTATGTGTCTTTTATAGTTTATTTACAGTGAACCATGTTTAATTTTCACGTCATGAATGGGCAATATGCTAGTCTAGGATGTAATTTTCCAATGAGTTGGAAACTACATTATATTCTCTAGGGATATTCCTATAGGTAATAGCTTCAAATGACCTCTCAAATAAACGTACCCTCCTAAAGAGACAAAGAAGCACAAGATTCATAATGGTATAGACATAGTTTAAATGACAAAACACTAGTTGTGAGTCCATCAAAACTACCAAGTTACAAACATCTTGGGAGGTAGCTTCAGTGAGGAGACCTATGTCTACTCAATACTCGGTGATATTGTTGGGTAGCGGGACCAATACAAACCGCCCATGAACTGACCAAATCGTAAGCTGGGGAATAGAGAACCCAAGCAGCTGAGGAAATATTCAAGGTGTGGCAGCAAGCACCATCAGCGAAGCCGTGGAAAGCCATCTACTCTGCATGACCAAAGTATGGTATAAACAGATACAGACACTAAACTCAAAACCATATTGAAAATACTTAAGCACAGTAAAAGTCAAGTAATATACATATATACAAGGTACTATATAAGAAAGTTCTAGGCATAGTACCTCTTCAGGTACAACCCATCGCGAGGTTGTCCTAAGGGGATTCCATTATAGTCCACGAGCTCATAGCCCCTTCCTCTAGAACTTTGGAAATAACGAATTCAACGTACCACATGGATTCGAACTTCCCTTTCCCTAGTTTGTCATATCTCTGATCATAGGTTAAAACTAGGTCACCTTCGTTAAAGGAACAAGGTTGGACAAACTTGTCATACTGCACCTTGACGCATTTCTTGTGTGCCTCATTAGCTAAGGCAGCATCTCTTCTAGTTTCGTTAAGGTTGTTTAAGTAGAGAAATCTTTCTTCCTCTATGGAAGTGTCTGGGAGAATTTTGACAGCAGGTTTCAAGGATGGAATTTGACATTGAATGGGAAAGACAGCTTCTAGTCCATAGACAAGCTGAAAGGGTGTAAAACCAGTAGTTGTTTTTACCGAAGTCCTGTAAGCCCAAAGAGAGGAGAAAAGAATATGGTTCTAGTTGGATTTATGGTCTTCAACCATCCGACGCAGCATTGTTTTCAAAACTTTGTTAATGTCCTTGACATGACCATTAGCTTGTGGATAATAGGGAGCTGAGTTTTCATGAAGAAAACCTAGCTTGACACTTAATTCCTCCATCATTTGGTTATGGAAATGTGATCTGTGATCAGTGACTATGGATTGCGGGACTCCGAATCTTGCTATCACATGATTGAACGGGAAGAGAGCGGCAGTCTTACCGTCCTCTACATATGTAGGCATAGCCTTAGCCCATTTCATAAAATAATCAACTGTTACGATGATGTAACCATGCCCCCCCGCTGAGGTAGGATTACAATGCATATAATCGATCCCTCATTTGGCGAAAGGGCCAATGGCAATGACGGGGTTTAAGGAAGCAGGGTGGGTATTCTTTTTCGGATAGAAATGTTGATAGGGTGGGAATTTCTTAACAGCCTCATGACAATCTTTAAAGATTGAAGGCCATAAATAGCCAGCGTGAAGGATTTTCTGGGCTATAGCCATCCCAAATAGATGACAACCACATGCTCCATAGTGGTAGTCATTCAAAACTTGTTTAGCTTCCTCGTGGGTAAGGCATCGCCAGAGAACAGAATCAATACCACATCTATACAAAGTGTCATTCAAGATGAGGTAGTATTTTGCGTGGTGACGAATATGACGGTGATTGTCATGGGATAGAGTGGGCTGAAATCTATGTGTCTAGAGATAAATGAGAAAATCACCAAACCATGGGTCAGTAGTGCTTATCAGGAACAATAATTCATCTGGGAATGAATCACTGGGCTCAAATTTCATCGAAGCATAGGGAAGATCACACATGAGCTCAGCAAAGACCAAGGATTTCTTTGACTTAGCTTTGGAAAATTCCAGATCAAACTCTTGTAGGATGACTATCCATTGGGAGTACTTGGCCCCGAGCAACTGATGAGTCATGATGTAATACATAGGGTCCTGGTATGCCAATACAATGGTTGTGCGGAGAAAAATGTAGTGACGAAATTTCTGAACAACAATGACTGTGGCCAATGCTAATTTCTCCACATGTGAATATTGAGTTTCAGAATCCATGAGATTTTTACTAGCGTAGTATATCATGTGCTCCTAACCGTTGGGATTCTCCTGCACCAAAACCATAGAGATGGTAGTAGTGGAGGCCGCAATGTATTGAAGAGAAAATCCTTTGAATAATCTGGGGGGTGTATCATGGGTGAGTGAGTCAAAGCGTGTTTAAGATTATCAAAGGTTCGTTGGGCTTGGTCATCCCAAAAGAACAGAGTGTCCTTCTTAAGGAGACGCATATAACCATATGTTTTCTCTGCAAAATTGCAAACGAAATGGTGGAGGAAGTTTGCCTTCCCTTGCAAACTTTGGAGTTCTAGAAGGTTGGTTGGGGCTGGTAGGGCTAGAATAGCGACAATTTTCAATGGATCTATCTGGATACCATTCTTAGAAACCACAAAACCTAATAGGCATCCCATATCGATGCAAAAAACACATTTATGAGGATTGAGCCATATGTTATAATGACGGAATCTCAGGGAAATTTCTCTAAGATGACCAGGGTGGTATTCCCATCGCTATGAATGAGTTGGGAGGTCATCAAGGTATGGTTCTACAATATATTTTATATCGTGAAACGCATAGGACATAGCACACTGGAAAGTGGCTCCAGCATTTTTCAGGCCGAATGGTAACTTCCTGTATGCAAAGGTTCCCCATGTGAAAATAAATGTTGTCTTGTGCTGATCGGTGGGTGAAATCTCAATCTGATTATGACCCAAAAATCCATCCATAAACGAGAAGATGACACTTCCAGCATAGTTTTCGATAATCTAGTCGATATGCGGAGTGGGAAAGTTGTCTTTGGCACAATATTTGTTCAAATATCTGAAATTGATGCAGACTCTAATGGTGCCCTGCTTTTTATTAACAGGGATGATGTTTGATACCCATTTCGTCAGGGGTACGGGATAAATAAACCCTGCTTTTAGAATTTTTTCTATTTTAGCTTTAATAGCTGCACAATAGCTGCAACTTTCAGTGGATGGACTTGTCTCAGTTTTCGCTTGATAGGTTTTGCAGTGGGATAGGTTTTTATTTCATGAACCACAATGGATGGGTCTATCCCCAGAATTTCTTCGTAAGACCAGGAAAAAACAGCTTGGAATTCTTTGAAAAGTGCTCTGTATGCTTCAGATTCTTCTGCTGAGAAGTTCTGCCCAACATGAACATGCTCAAGGGTGCCAAGCTTGGCTAATATGTCAATGGGATTTTTTTGAGTAATGTTGCATAGGTTTCCTTCAGAATCCGTATTCTGCAACAATATAGGATTTTGAGGTGTTGTGACTATATCAATAGTAAAAAGGGATACAAAATCATGGTCTACCGAACTGGTGTTGGGGAGGAAAGAGGATCTATGATGATGATCCTCCCATGTAGGTTCATTTGTACTCATGATCTCCATAATGGACTCATCAGAAGGAAAATTTTGGGAGAGATAATCCAGAGTAGGAAGAGAGGGTTCTAACCAGCAGGGCAAGTGGTAAGGGTCCGAAGCCACTAGATGAAGGTCATTCGTGTGGTCATCGGAAAGGGTTTGGATAACGTTGTACATTGCTTCATGTATACTCAACGAGGTGGACTCAACAATTTGTTTTCCCTTTGGATCATAATCAAATGAAGAAATCATATTTACCGTCACCGTGTCTATGTTAGGAGGGTTTGACGGAAAAATCCCCATAAGGGAAGAATCCTTCAGCATACCTACCCCAATCAACTAGTAAGGAGGAGGGGACTGGCCTAACATAGGGATGTTATTAGCTGTAGGGGTAGTAACATCCGGTGTATAGAAATCAAGCTGGTCAATGGTTACAATCCTCCCTAGATGCAAAAATTGGACAGTTCAAAATATCGTCGAAGCGACAGTAGTCATGGCGTAAAACCAATTTCTTCCTAATAGGAGGTTTTAATCTAACGGGGCATCTACCACTTCCACTTGAATGGAAATGGTTTTTCCCCCAAGCTCGACTGAAAGGTCTAGTATGAGACCATGGGGCTGGAAACCTCGTTCATCAAAGGCTTTCAAAGTCATGGGTGATGTTACAAGCTCAGGAGAGCCAATAGCTTTCCAACAAGACAGGGACAAAATCGAAGTTGAAGCTCCTTCGTCTAAGACAGTTCTAAAGACCTTATTTATGACTACTTTCATTATGATTTGGAAAGTGAGTTTGTGAGGTAGTCTAGAATTATAGTTCTCAACATTAAAATGAATCAAATTAGTGTTGTCCGGGTCTAAAGCTCCTAACGCGGATAACAAGTTTTTGTGTTGCGTTGGACAACTTTGGAGTACTTCCAAGGTAGACATTGCACATGGTTCCTGAGCCAGATCTTCAACTACATTATAAAACTGGGCAGCTCGGGAATTAGGGTTAAAAACAACCTTCCTAAGAGTACTCTTGGGTGGGTGCAAGACCATGTCAAGATTAGGTTTCTCGATGCTTAGGGGACCAGTAGATGAGGAGTCAGGAGAACCAGTAGAGGGTGCTTTTCCTGAAGAAGAATTTTCTTCTTTCTTGTCTATGGGTTTGTCATAACTCTGACTTCGAGTTTGTAAATTAATAGTGTCTGAGGACATCATGCAAATTTCCTCTGAAGAACTAGAATTTACCTGATTAGACATGTGGTCTATCAGCTATTGTTGAGAGGGAAAAGGATCCGTGAGAACTGCTGCTGCGGGATTAGTTTTTAGAAATTGACTGATTTCTTCACAATGAGGACACTCTTTCATGAAGTGGTCGCCTCCGCATAGAAGACATGGATATTTCACTTTTCTTTTCCCTTTATCATTCTCGTTCATGTTTAGTTTTGGATTCTCCTGCTGGTTTCCAGGTTTTTTGTTTTTAGCTTTACCTTTCTTTTTATTGTTGCCGGGCGTTTGTGTACTCTCGATGGAATTTACCTCAGTGGAAACCTTGGGAGTTGAATGAGTAGGGGTGGAAGTTTGGGGTTGCTTGGTAGGTTTTGTTGTTGGCGGGGACTGGATTGAACCAACAATCCCATCACCAGGGGTTTATGCTGGTGGCTTGGCAAGATCGGTGCTTGGGTGAGGAGCTTCAGGGATCAATTTATACAACATTCCGGACTAGGAATATACCAAGTCCAAATATTGGGCTCGACTAATGGCTTTCTCTTTGGTAATGACACCGCCCATAGCCACATCTCGGGCAATTGGAGGCAACAAATATTTAGTAAACCAATCAGCTAATAATTGATCTGGGATAGGAGCCTTAATAAGTCTTCTCCGCCTTCTCCACTCATGGATATGATCTGATATGTGCATGGAGGTGTTTTGATGCAAGGAAGTTAAGAGATCTGTACCCGTTTCATAGTGGATAGGAAGCTGAAAGTGTGTAAGAAAGACAGTTGCCAAAGAACCAAAATCCACAAACGAATGTTGTAGAAGTTCAATGTACCATTTCACGATGGTACCGATCAAATTTCATTGGAAGAGTCTTAAATGAACTGAATCATCCATTAGGGAGTTCAAAGAACGCCACAAATGGAATGTCATGACATGGTTTTTTGGATCATCTCCCTGCTTCTCATCGAATTTTGGGATGTCCAATGGTAACTTTACCAGAATGGGAGGCCACGAGGGGTTATGTCGAATAGGATCATTAATAAACTTGGACAAATCAGGCAAGTCCAAAGTTTCTAGGAAAGGTAACTGGAGATTAGGTTGTATGTACTAGTAGTATTGATAGGGCATATAAGTACCAATAGGACCGTAAGTAGACTGATAGACAAGTTGTTGAAACTACTGTTGTGATGAAGAACTGTCAGAAGATCCACCAATAGGGGGTTGATTTCTAGGATTGGGACCGTTAGGACCATCGAAGCCTCCAGAAGGAGGACCTCCAGGGCCTCAGAGACCACTAGGACCACTGAGACCACCAGGACCACCTAGACCACCAGGAGGAGGACCACCGGACCCTCCAGGACCCCTAGGAGTTAAACCTCCAAAGCCTTTGGAACCACTAGGAGGAAGGCCACCAGACCCTCTAGGGCCATTAGGAGGAAGGCCACCAAGCCCCCAAAGATTGCCAGGACCGTTAGGAACATAAGGAGGAAAGCCGCCAGGCCCTCCAGGACAATTAGGCTCCTTACAGGGAGGACCTCCATAAGGTGGTCCTCCGGCACCCCCCTGCAGTATGTATAGGTATACCTCCCATAGCTGAAATGTAGGACCAGTTGGGTTTCCCCCATGGAGTGAAAGTATTATTGGGATATGGAATTACAGCATAAGGAATTCCTATAGGGGTGGGTTGGTAATTGATATTTCCTATAGGTGCTTGATTTGTTGTGTAACCATACCCCCAAGAGGTTTGATTGGTTACAGGTTGTGACCCCAAGGGCTAACCTGAACTGGATGGGGGGTTGACCACATTCATATGGGTAGTAGGGACATATATTGCATTTCTCGATACTAGAGGTCTATCCATGACTAGCTACAATTACAGTGACAGGTAATGTAGGTCGTTCTAGGGGTTTCCCCCATCATTAGAAGGTATTGATGACACAGGAATTGAATGTTATTCCATAGGTGCGGAAGAGCCGGAAATATTTGGAATAGACATAATATGGGAGGTGGTGGGGTTCATAGTTTGACCTAGATTATGTGGATTCACAACGTGATCTAGAATAGGTTCAATGCATTTCATAGAATCTGCAAGTGAGCGATATCCCACAGGCCAAGGGTCTGTATTATGAGGAAAAACTGTTGAGAGAGGTGGTGGTGTACCCAATATGTTATCTATTTTCTTCTCAATTTCTCTCACGCGGAGAATAGCTGCCTGTTATTGTCTACGTTCTTCTTCATTTGGTGAAATTTCTTCAGAAGATGTTGGACGGGTGCCAAACGAAGCAATGGCCTGTCCCATAGAGGTATCCCAAAACGGAGCATTGGGACCATAATCTGGATGGGTAGTATCATCAACATGGCCTTCTATCTGAGAATAGAATGAAATATTACCCCTAGAAGGTTGTTGAGATAAGGGAGGACCGTGTGAAGGATATGGATCTTCACTTTTTGCAACCACATTTTCTCTCGCATGGGAGTTGGTAGCAACTCCTTGGTCGATAGATTCCATAGGATCTTCTCCCGAAACAGGAGTAAAATTAGGTGGCAAGCCCCGTACTCTTTTGGACTGTCTTCATTCAACTAGTTTATACATCTCCTATCTAACCTAGGGTCTCAAAACTAGAAAAAACTCACCAAAAATTCCCCTACTCAAGCTACAACAAACTTAAATGACAGGATTTCAGATAGTCTGGTCTTTCACTGAGATTTTCAAGAAGGTGGCACTCGCGATATACCACAAGGGTACATGTGTAGTAATCTCCCCAAATATTTTTTTTGGTGTATGGCTCCAAGCAAGCTGGCCAAAGGGATTTTCTAATATTGATGAGGTATCCTGGTGGGGTCTCCTGATATACGCAAAGTACATGGGAGCTCAAATCGGTAGTAGTGTTGTCTAATGCACAACCGTTCACAAGGGGCCTTCCATAAAATCGAGTACGTGAAGTACCTTTCTATATACCTTAAGGGTATGTGAAAGGCTGTTCGATATGCTGACGGTATGTGGAAGAAACGCGTGAGTCCTGGGATGTAGTGTGGATGAGTAACGACGGCTCCTACGCTTAATGACGCTCGAACACGTCTCTAGCCTATCACTCATATTGCTATGTAAATTTTAAGCCTATAACTACCATTAATTTTAAAGTGGACGGTTAGGTGAATGCATGGAATTTTGACAGAAAAAGTAAAACCATGCAGATATGTAGATGCAAATATTTCACTTTATCGTTCGAGGTATGCCTACTTATGGGAGGGAGAGAGAGTATTTTCTTTTCATTTTGAAAACCAAAAATTCCCAAACAACTACCTTGAACAAATCGAATCCAAAGACAAGCAACACATTCCAAACTCATTTTTCTTTTTGAAAGCAATCATATGGGTAAGAGTCTCTTTTCCTAAAAGAAAACAATTGAAGCACTCTATATGCATATGCAATCTATTTTTTTTATTTTCTTTTAAACATAGATAGAACTAACTTAAAACTACACTATTTTTTATTTTGATGAGACAATACTAATGCAAGAGAGACAAAACAACAAAGGGAACCTGAAAGCTTGTGAGGCTAATTAGAGATCTAGTGCCCTATGCTCAGTAAAAATAATGGCCTAATCTAAACAAAAAAAATTATTTTTAAAAGCAAAAAGAAGTCCTCTATGGGAAAAATGAAATCAAGATGATAATCAAGTGGTTTTTATTTCAGTCTTTATAAATAAAATGAAAAGAGATCTAACTGAAACCTAAGCTTTCAGCAATTCCTTTTAGAATCACAACCAACAAGCATGAAAGCAAACAAATAATCAACAATCCTAACGTAGCTTTTGAATTCTTTCAATCAAATAAATTTTCACCACAAAATTTTCAACCATTAGCATCCAGATTCAAACAAACAATCCTGACAGTGCAAGGATGAAAGCAAGCAAAACCCTATTTTTGCAAAAAATCACAAAAAATTAAGTTCTGGAACAAGGCCTACCTGGCACCGCGCTGGAGGGGTCTTTGACAAAGAAGTTCTAGATGAGCACCGCTTCTAGATCACTGCACTCAGGCAGTGGCATCGCTTATGGCTAACAGGGTTCAGGCGGTGGCACCACTTATTGCCTACAGTACATGTGTGGTTCCCTGCATAAATCCAAAACACAAAGAGAACGAGATTTCAAGTTAAAAATTGTTCAAATCAAGGTAAAGACTGATGAATTGACAATAAAATAGAGCATATAAAGTCAAAGCAGTTCAGATCTGAACAGATCTGAAAGTTTCAAACCAAACTTCACTAAGTCAAATGGCAAATCTAACTGAAGAGAGTTACAGACTAGAACCTGGATTCAGACAAGTGTTCAAGGACTAAGGAATATTAGATCAACTGAAATTTGCTTTGTTCCCCAGTGGAGTCACCAAATTTGTTGTCAGGAATATTGCACCTTCTGCGGGCAGAAGTTGTTCCTTTGGTCTAAATGGTTCAGATCTAGAACAAATAAGTGAACGACAAAGGATGAACACCTTCCCTAAATGTTGTAAACACCTGGAATAATGCATTGATGATGAACCTGTGTACCTACAGAACATGTCAAACAAATAAGAACATGAAAGCTACCAGAACATTATTCACACATCCATACTAGTGACTAAGGAATACAATAACATATACATGCGAGATCAGTACAACAGATATGTGGGACAGAAATCAGCTTTGCATTAATAAATCAATGAAGAAGCTTACAACCATTGCCTTACTGTTGAAAAACTCCTCCACAAGACAAACACCTCATCCCCGATAGCTCCAACTTGCTCTCTTGTGCTCTCCAATGGATTGGGGTAGATAGTCAATTCAACAGCATAACATTACCCTTTAGTTCTCTCTCCCAACTATGGGACATGAGCTTGTATTTATAGGGCTCAATGGATAGGGATTGTTGAGAGAATTATGGGTGAGGTGGCTATAAGATCCTACCAAGAGGGATCTCGACTCCAACCAACCCATATTGATAGGGATAAGGGAGGACACAAGGCTCATGTTCTAGAAGCCTCGAGAATCCTCTTTTTTTTCCATTTTTACCAAGGGTACCACTTTTGTTCCTTTATGATAGAGCGGTGAAGGGTAAGAACCGATTCAAGAACAAAGCACATATGCAGTGGCACCACTTTTCTATTAGACGGTGCTAAACAAGGTACCGCTCATCAGCTAAAGGGAAAGCACGATGCTAGGTTTTTTCATGTAGAATTGACATCCAGAGCATGTTTTCACTCCAAGTTTTGGTATTTTAGGACAAACATAGGTGTTAAGGATCTCATCACATGTTGGTGACAGGATTTAGGTATAACAATTCATGTATTTTCTCATCTGTTATTTCTCCATATTTCTACCTCCACATCATATTTGTATGTGGATGTGGAATCCATTCATCAATTGTTTCCCACGTTCTGAATTTTAGAGTAAAGTTGTATTTTTCATGTGCTGCAAAGTGGAACTCAAATTTAAGTATAACTTTAATGGTGGTGGAGATTCATTATGAATATTAAATATTATCTCATACAATCCTCCACATGGGCTCCAAGATATTAATGATGGGGTTGGTACATTTTTGTAGTAATTTACAATCACAATGAGCCTAGACAAAAGAAAAGAATGGTAAACAAAAAAATATATGAACCTTTCTGTGGAGATACTATCAACTCGCTTGACCGAGAACACAAGTATTTCAATTGTAGGATTTCATATGAGTGGTATTTGGGTATTCCTTTAAAAGAGACAAGGAAAATAAATCATTCTCTACAGGGATTTCCAAATCCAATTGCATCTCATAGGCCTTAAACTTTAGATTTGGTTTGGTGGTGATCTAAGAGGTTCAATGTCAAGCACGTGATAATACAAATCAAAGAAGAAGGGAGAATTATAGTCCCTCTTACCCCCACCACTTTTATTAAAATGTAGTGTTTCCTAGAGATAACAAAGTCCTTAAGGTACCAGGAGTTGACACATTCTTGGAATCTCACAATGGGGGTATGGAACTTTTGAAGGGATGTCTCACATAGCCATTGGTGAGTTCTCATCCCATTTAATATTAAAATCAATCATATGAAGGACCCATATTGTGAATTGGCTTGGTTTTTTCCTAGATTCGTTGATCAAGAGACTACAATGCATGTCCCCAAATACCTGTTTTGTGTGTTACATTCCACTATGCATATCAATGTAGATATTTATTGATCTCATGATAACTCAAATGAAATAGCTCAATGACTAATAAATTTTGCCAAGACCGAAAGATTCTTCATGGTGGTTATTTGGTATTTTCACTTATTTTATGCAATACATTAGAAACATCGAACCCCAAGGTGGATATTTGTTATGAGGTTGACCTGGTCCATTAATATTGGTACCCGATTATGTTAAAACACAAGTCACCTTTCTATTTTTATCAAGTCCAAGATTCATTTGTCAAGAAATGAAGCAATATGTTGATAAAAACATAACCCAAAATGTTAACCATGGAAGCAAAGTCTTTCCTTGAAGCAAAGAGTATGTCCTTGAATAATGACATGCATACATTAGGTTATATGTATTTGAGGGTAAACACTAACTCCTCCCTCAATTCATCTACGACTAGTTTGTCTTGATAGAAGTCTATGGACAATATACGAAATGGTTTGTGATATTTTATTAGAAAAATAAAAAGCAATTAATCTCTATGCCTTGTAATTTTGTTGGAGTCTAGATTAGAAGTATAGAAATTCCAAGAGAGATTTCATGGATTTTTTAAGCCTTTGTTTTAAAAGAAACCAAGGTCATCAGAGGCTCCGACCTAGCTAGTATTTTTACATTCCATGTGGCTTCAATTGTTATAGTAATAGTTTTCTAGAAACAAAACAATTTTAAAAAGGAATGGGATATAATGAGGAAGGAAAATTGGACACAAGGGGATATACTTAAAATCATCACCCAAGAGTTAGAATGAAAAATATTGACCTCCTCGATGATGATGAACACCCCGGCAATTTCAAACACTATGTCTAGAATAAATTTATTCTAACAAGAGGAGAAAGTAATCATGGAAGAAGATGCAAAAAAGGGGGAATTTCACTATCAAGGGAAGAGGAGGGTCAGTTTTGCATTCTCTCATTAAAAAAAGGGGGGATTTCACTATCAAGGGAAGAGGAGGGTCATTTTTTCATTCTCTCAGGAATGCGTATGCCACCCCCAGAAAAGTTTCCTCTATATCAACTAGGGGTAGTAGTTAGAGAAATGGATTTGGCAGCAATGAAAATGATGATAGTGGGGAGGGACCTCATAAGTATAAAATTGAAATTTTTCACAATGTGACCCTAATTCCCAAAAGAAAAAGGTCTACGAGCAATGGTAATGAAGAAAAATATAAACATGGGTGAATGTGGTTAAGGATTTGAAGGTTGATGATTCAAATGTGTTTCAATCCTTGGCCTTGGCACAAACGACTGAAAGAAGATTAATAGTGTAGAATAGATATCACAACAAGAGTTAACTACCTTTGAATATGATTACATGAATTTACATCACACTAAGTATGACAAGGATTCTCAAAAGTTGCATTTAAGAAAAATCAAAATGAGAGACAAATGGATTTTTTAGAATCAAATCACTGAAGTGGATATTAAGGAATTGAATCCTTCTAGGGTTTTGAAAATGATTTTGGCTATTGGAGATGCATTTGCACATTCTTTCAATGAACAAGAATTTAAATATGTCGAATTAAGAGAAAGGTTGTTAAACTAAATTCCACCTTGAATCCAGAGCCATTACTCACACAACATTTGGCCATTAAAGGCCTAGATGATCATATTGAAAAAACATTACAAGGCCCCTTTGAGATAAAAGGAGGCCCTGAACTATTGATTGGGGTGAGAAAAAATGTTACTAGTATAATTGAGGAAAGGATGTGTGTTATTTTATCTATGGGAAATCACTGAGAAAGCATCTATAATTTTTGGAAGAATCTGTTCATTGAAAGAATTATGTAACATGGAGCTACAAGAGGACAAATTTCAATGAAGATTTCATGGGTACATTATTTAAGAAACTCTCATATATGAGAAAGCACAATAGGAAAAAATAAAAATTTCCATCTGATTCTAGGTTGAAGCAGGTTATGACACATCCCCTACCGTCAATCCGACCAATAGAAGGAACATGAACGACATTTGGGGTGCTTAATTTCGCCCCCATGGCCAAATTATGAATTTCATAAACATTTTAATGTGTTTGAAAATGCATAATAAACATACACAACGGAATTAAACTATATCAATGCACATACAGCATACATTTACTAGCATGCTCATCACAGGCATAACAGTAAAATCATGCACATAAATAAATTAATTCTCATGCTATGCACAAGAATCTAATTTGATAATTCAAACTGGATCATTTCATTCAATCTGACATAAAAAACAGTTACTCATAATACATAAATATGGCATAATTAGAGACGGCAGTGAACACTTATCTTTTAATTGAAATTTTCTGAGCAATTGGATATGGAAGAGAAACATTCCATCCAATTGTAGGTATATGTCCAGAATATATTATTTCAGCTGAGAGGAAACCCCTGAGCCAGGTTATGTATCTAGTAAGGAGGAACTACTCAGGCTCACTCACATCCATAGGCACAATCATTGATTTTATGGCAGCACAAAGCTGGGTTGTCAAGCATGCAGGGAGATAGGGGAGGAGAATGTTGAGATAGTGAGCTCAACCACAAATCTATAGGCATCTCAATTGGCTTCAGACAGACTTGAAACCCACATTACCTACAACACCCAACACAAGTAAGGTCCCCTTCTCTGCTACATAGTCCCTCAAGATCCCCTTCCCTTTAGATATCTTTAGGGTAAGCATAGAAAGGTCTGATATACTAAATATTTAATTATTATTTCTTTCGTTGGGTTTATCAAGCAATTCCAACCTCTGATTCCTCTCCCAATTCAATCCACTCTTGGATTTTTCCACATTCTGGCCACTTGACTCTCAATCATGAAATTCAACTTTTGGGCTTCCAAATATGGATCTTCCTATGGATTTTTGGGCCTTTGACACTCTCAATTTCGCCCAGTGGTTTATATATATGTATTCCACACCAGATTTCACTACCCACAAATTTCTAGACGTTTTTGACACTCTAAATCATGGCTTCCTTCCTGGTTGTGATTTATGTAATTTTAACTGTTGGGAATGCATAACATGATGAGAATTGATGTATGGTTGTTCAACAATGGACTGGGGATGATTGAAAATAAATTCCCATGAATAATGAGGGAAATTGACTTTTGGGTCAAGCAAAATGAGCCCATAATCATCCATGCGAATTTATAAGCTTTCCCATTCTCCATTAATTAATGAGATGAATTCCTAGCTACCTTCTTACAACATGATTAAATATCATAAAGGGAATTCAAGATGGGTTCTCAAGATGACACTTGGAAACAATGGATTCAATCCCACAACCCCTCACCTCTCCCTACTGGATACGCACATCTCCCCTAATTTTTGTTGCTTTCCATAGGATCTTGGAATTTTATTTGCAGTATGAATATTCACATGCTTTTTACAATTCCCATGGCCTACTAGCACATGGCTCACAAAATATAAAATATTTCCTATAAAATCCGATTATTCATTAGCAAGTCCTTGGCCTAGAGCTCCATGATATCTGTTATCAACTAAATTTCACTTAGGTGGATTTCCAGTGAACAGTCAAAAACTTGAACAATTCAATTGTTCATCACATGTGTTCAGAAGTTCATTAGGTCATTCAGTGGCCCTTTTTTTAATTATTTTTTGTATTTTCATACCCTGCAGGGAAATTGTAATAAATGACTTAGCATGATGAAATAATGTAAAAGCTTTGTCTTTACTAAGACGTAGTCCTCAAGACTTTACTCTGGGGTGTTTTTTTCCTTGAGAATTATATGTCGGTTTTTTTAATGACTTACAATTTTCGAGTTTTTCACCCACTCCTCCAAAGCTAGAGTAAATGTCTTGGTAGTTAGACCTTAGAAGGTTATTAAAACCTATGTGTCAATGTATATCATCATACTAATCATTGTTTTTTATTCATATGAACATGTACTAAGTCCCCCATATGTTTTTTTTTAATTTCCAAGAAATATAAATTTTTCTGTTGTTCTAGGCTTATTTTTAATAAGTTAATTAAAAATATTCAAAATGACATAAAAGTGTGGTCTAAGGGAGGAATTTGTCATGGGGGTGCTCATTTTCTAACTCAGAGCAACCACTTAACCCCTAAACCTACTTTTCTAAGTTTCGAGTAATTATTTATCTCCAAAATTAATTATTACTCAAAAATTGTAAAAAATACCAAAAAATAGATAAAGTGAAAAATTTGGCAACTCATAAAATAAAATAAACATGCCGAAATTGAAATTTGTGGGTTGGTGAAGTTAAGTAGAAACACTTCAAACGTTTCTAAAACACTTTTGAGTGTTTTTCTCGGCAAGTATCGGCAAGTGAAAGTTTCCTCATCTAAAGAGAAGGCACATTCTCCAAAAAGTGGATGTATCCATAATGAGATGGCATGAGTTTTAGCAAGTGACGCTTTTGCTATGAGATGTTTCCATTGTACAAAGATCAAACAACTCATTTACAAGTCATGCCAAGGAAACAAGTGCATTCTCTCTTAGGCAAGTGCACCCCCCACTCTTGGTCATATTTTTCTATATAAGCAAGGCATTGCTCCATTATTGAGAATGAAGCATTGAACCTATACTCTTGTAATTTTGCTTGATCATTTGATCAAATGTTAATGAAATATTTTTTAGGGGCTTTGGAGGCCAGATGTTGTGTAACCATCCCCTTTGATTTTATTTTTTGTTGATGTTTTGAGGTGATGTCCAGCTAGTCATTAATTACTTTGCAATAATTGTTGATTTATCCAGCTTAGAGGGTTGTTCCAAAACACTTAGAATAAGCATTCATTGTCTTTGATTTGCTTATTAATGCTATATTAATTAGAGATCATGAAGCAGCAGGTGTATTCAGTTGTACTAATGCCCTTCTAATCTTTGTTAATTACGCATTCTGGATTTAATCTCTTTTGGCAAGTGTTTGTGACAGTGCAGGATAGGTGACTAGAGGAGGAAGTTGAGCTCAATTGCTTCTTCATCGATCTTCAGTTTTTCTTGTTTCATTTCGTTTAACTTCGTTGGGTTGCAGGCTGATACGGTCTTCTTTTCTTTCAAAACTAGAGTTGGTTCCCATTTCTTCTACTTTCAAAAAACTCAAAATTTCTTGGCTACTGGTCTTTTTAATTTTCATATCTCACTTTATTCTTAAATTTAAATCTTATTTCAGATCTGATAGATATGTTTAGATCTCAATTTTAAAGCATATTTTTGTAGATCAAACATAGCTAGCTATCAATTTTCAAGTAATATAATAGTAAATTTTAAAGATTTGAATAAGAAGTTAGTATATTGCTTTTTCATTGACTATATAGCAGAATTTGAAGTGATTTAATTGGATGCCCCAACAGGCAATCCAAGATCCCAAGGAAAGTTTGCTTTCCTTGGTTCCTTTACTTGTTTTTATCATAGTTTAACTTAGTATATTTTTTGTAATTTTTTAAAAGTTGTCCAAAGACACTTTAAAAGTTTTTTTGGGCATATTTCATCACTAATAGCTTGATGTTTTTGCAGCATTGATGAACAGATAGAAGGAGCCTCTGGCAAAAATTTGAACTTTTAGACCATCTGGAGAAGCCTGGACGCTCCTACCTTCTTCTAATAAAATTTTCCAATAAATTGTAAGCTTAGTGATCCTATTTTTCAAAGGATCACAAGCATTTCTGATCTTGTAACAATTAATAATAAAAAGATCAAGTGGGCTACACAGTGCCCACACCCCATCCCCCCTGGGGGGATTCACAGTGTCTCTTTTCTTGGAGTGATTTTTTATGTTTTTATTGTAGTTATTAATTAACACAAACACAATCATCTTAACAGGATGTATACTTTTTTACAAGTAAATTTAGTTTAAATTTGCTTTAAATTTATTAGTTTTTGTAAAGAACACTAACCCACTACGATTTTTCCTAGTACCGAAAGGGAAAACAAAATCATAGGTGTAGTAATTAGCCTCATAAGTTTGTTTATATTTAACAAGAACAAAATCCATCCGAGAAGGGTTGTATCATTTTGTAATTTTATTTTATTTTAATTGGAACAAACATTTGCTTTTCTTCCGTGTATGCTCTACCCCTCGCAGCTTTGTCTGACTCTTGGGGATATCAAAAGAGGAAGTGTGCATTAATTATTTACTCACATTTAATTTAATCAACTCACATAAATAAAATTAACATCCCCTAAACATTACGAAAATCCGGCGTAAACAAGTTTGGTGAATAGTGGGAAAATTCTTCAGGGAAAGCAGGAACAACTAGAAAGTGATAGTGGGGTCTCGTTAGGATACATCCTTGTTGGTGTAGTATTGAACACCCCCCACGACTCCATCTAGCCCACATTTTCCCGTGCGGAGTCACTTTTCCCAAAATATGGACATATTCCCTGTACGATTCGGTATATCAGGAGTCCCCTCTCTCCTTTAATCAATTCATCTTTTAAATAATAAAATTAACCAAGAACACAATTACAAAACATTTACTTTACAACAAAATTTTCTTTGACTCCACGACGCTGGTCTTTAATATTTATTATTTGCTTCATTCAGTTAAGCTATATTTTGTTGTGATTATTCTATTTCATATATGTTGTATAGTTGATTTAATTCTGTGATTGTCTTGATTAATATATTAACCTTAAAACTCCTAAACAACAATTTTTCATCCAAAAAAACTTACCTAAATCCTTAGTGATATCAATAGGGCCTTACCCCCTTGGCTTCGTTAGGAGTTAAGCCTAAACAGAGGAGTCAAGATCAAGTGGCAGTACTTGACTCAAGACTTCCCCCCAAGGATGCACCAAGCAGCTTGAATATTTATGTTGTGTTAACCCCAGGTGCGTAAGAGGCGGCAACATTTTGGCATCATTGTCGAGGATAAATCTTTTTATTCTCAGAGTTCGACTTACCCTTAGTTTCTTTTTATTTTTACCTTTCTTGATTGATTTAAGTCCAACATTTCTGAAAAATGAACTCAATCCATCTGGAAACTCCACTGTCTATAAACCAATTAAGGTATTCCACAAGAAGAAACCCCGTAGGCTTACTTGATTTTATTCTTGAACCTGAAAAGGTTTATCGAAAGAGAGCAAGTAATCTAGCTTCTCGTAGGATCCTTGAAAATATAGGATCTGAGTCCCTCTTAGACATCCATTTTCTTTTTGAAGAAAGTAGTAAGATTAATAATATGGCTACATATGATGTCTATTTCAAACCCCTTGACTTCACTCAGATAGCAAGTCAACCGTACACTCTACCCGGCAAGGCTATTGAAAAGCTTCCGACCTACCAAGGGAACAATGATGTCAGTGCCGAGATCCATATAGGAAATATTTCAAAGTGCTTCCTCAGTTGCATTAGAGATCCTACTCAAACACATGACGATGTCTATATGAAGTTATTTGCTCTATACTTAGAATAATATGCATGTGAATGGTACCTCAATCTTGATGATAATTCATATACAAACTATGTTGATTTCTTGAAAGGGTTCAAGAAAATATGGGGAATTCAAAAAGAGCCTCACCATCAATTATCTTCTCTCCATACTATAAAAAGAAATGAAAACGAGACTATGGAGGAGTTTAACAAGAAGTTCAAAGATTTGGTGGAAAACATTCATTATGATTTCAAGCCACCAAACAATTCCATCCTTGTTTACTATATGGAATCCCTTAGCAAAGAAATGAGATATCATTTAAAAGATAAAGAACTTGACACCCTAAAAAATGCTCAAGAGCTAGCTATAAATATTGATTTAAATATGCAATCAGCAAGAAAATCAAATATGACTGAATTCACGAGGGCTCTCACCAAGCCGCATGAATCAAAAGATAAAGCACCTAGCCACGATGCTCATGAGAAGAAGATTAGGGACTTAACCGAGAAAATGGAAGCCATGGAAGCTAATTATGTTGATCAATTGAAAATAATGCAAAATAGAATGATCAACATAGAAAGTGCCCAACCTAATCAAAATAAATTTTCACCTAAAGGAAGTTGGGTTCAAAAGAAGACTTATCATCAAGATAAAAGGCCTCCAAACCAACTTGAGTCATCTAATATGGTTAAAGAAGGCATGCCTTGTTGTAGACCTTGTGATGCACTTCATGAAGAGACGGCTTGTTACATAGCACAACAAATCCTGGAGCTAGGTATGCCTGAGATGAGTCAAATTAGTAGTTTTTCAAGCGAGCCTGAGTTTGTCAACAACGTAGGCCATGTTCATCTCGTTACCAAAGATGCCTGGAAGGGAGAAAAAGAATATAGTCAAAATATAGCTAATCTAACCAAGAACTTTGAGGTCATTCCTTCATCAGATCAAGTTCGAGAAAAGTTCAAGGGCTTAAGTTATTAAAGAAGACACAATGTTGGAACCTCAAAAATCAACAATATGCACCTAAGGTAAATACTTTCCAAGATTCAAATGAATTAGATATGGGTGTTTGCTTTCAAAAGGATAAAGTATTGGTATCTGCAAGTGAAATAAACAAAACTCCAAAGCAGAAAGAAAATTTAATGAATGTTATAAGTCCTCCCCCTCCTAAAAAAGTAACTTTTAAAATGCCACTAGAAAATCCTCCTCCAAGTCAGAATATGTGACGGAAGACCTTCCAGTCATTCTGCATACTATGGATTCAATAAAAGAAGATCATCCTCCCTTTTTTGCATCATTGATGATAGGTGATCTTCTCCTACATAATTGTATGCTAGATTATGGTTCTTCATCAAATGTACTAACTAATAAAGTTATGAATCAGTTAAATCTAAGACCAACCAGACCTTACCAAAATATTTGTGCCATGGACTCTAGAGAAGTTGATGTAGTGGGCTCGATTCAAAATATTCCAATAAAGTTGGCTAAGTATCCAGATATCCATATAACCATGGACATACTAGTAATATATGTGCCATACAAATGGGGAATTCTCTTGTGAAAAAAGTGGTCGACATATTTAGGAGGTTGGATTCAGATGGATTGGACATAAGCCACCGTGCCTGCATCAGAATATTTATTGGTAAGATTACATAGAGAGAAATAAAGGAAGTATCATTTAGAGGATCCCAAAAAGCCTTCAAATGAGTATGTGTATAATACAAATGAAATCGAGAGTTATACTTGTTATTCCACTTTTTTTGTTCCAATTAAAGAAAAGAACAAAGATGAAAAGATAAATGAAATCTGGAAAATGAATTTTGACGAGGCACATTCTAGAGCAGGAAAAGGGGTGGGCATTGTTATCACTTCATTAAGTGGGCAAATTTTCAACTTTTCTTTCATATTGTAATTTGAAGCAACTAACAATGTGGTTGAATATGAAGCACTCTTACTTGGTGTAGAGATTGCTAAGGATATGGGGATAAAAATGTTAAGTATAAAAGGAGATTCAAAATTAGTAATCCTCCAAGTAAAAAATGAGTATCCATGCAAGTGTAAAAGGTTAAAAAAAGTATAGAAATGTTGTATGGGATACAATGGAATTCTTTGATTCCCTAAACTTAATTGCAATCCCCATATATCAGAATAGCATGGCAGATAAGTTAGCAGTAGCATCTTTTTCCCTTGATCCTTCAGAGGAACTCTTGAATGGTAACAGAAAGTTAGAAATTAATTTTAAACCATCAGTTCTAGATAACATGGAACATTGTCAAGTATTCCAAAATTATGAACAAATCTTAAGATTCATTCACAATGTTGAAGAGTTCTCTAATTTTGAAGTCAACTTTCAGGAAGAGGGTAAAGAGTATCAGGGAGAAGGTAATCAGTTTGATAATCCAGTGCCTCATGGACTTATGTATTTAGAACAGATGTTTGATAGGAAAGATTGGTGCAAAGTCAAGAAAAATTCTCTAAAACATGGGAATTATATAGAGGTAAATATTGGAAATGATAAAGACCCTAATCTAATTAAACTTGGGAAGGATATGAATGAAAAAGAAAGAAAATACCTCATAAATATTGTTACAGATTATAGAGATGTCTTCGCATTTACATATGATGAGCTTAAAGCATATCGGGAGGATGTTTTCCAACACATTATACCCATAAAACAAGAAATAAAATAAGTAAATAATTTTCGGCAGAAACTTAGGAAAATAAATCCTAAGGTGACCATAATAAAGAAAACAGTTGGAGATAATAAAAATTCATGGGACAGTAAGATAAAATTTTCAATTTGGGAAGACAGAATACCTAAGAAAAGTGCAACAGGGAAAAGTCCTTTCGAATTTTTATATGGCCTATATGTCACCCTTCCTATCCATCTTAAGCTTCCAGTGTATCAGTTGCTTCAGGATTTCAATTCAAATCAAGATGGGGTTCAAAACAGAATTAAACAATTGGTTCAATTGGATGAAATATAATTAAAACATTGGATAAGAATATCAAAAATCAAGAGAAATTGAAGAGGTCATTCGAAAATTTTTCCAAGCAAGACCTTTTCATATAGGAGGTATAATTCTTCGTTGGGATAAGCAAAGAGAGAAGTCGGGCAAGCATGGGAAATTTGATAGCTTATGGATGGGGCCATTTATCATCTATGATTTGGAAGGTGCCAATTCATTTCTCCTCAATAATATGGATGGAGAAAAGTTTCGCTTACCAGTGAATGGGAAGTTCTTGAAATTTTTATTCAGCGACAATATCTAATGCCTATTGGGGGCATCTGGTGTATCAGGGATTTTCTAAACCTTGTCTCTTTTTATTTTCAGTATTTTATTTTGTATATTATTTATGTCTGTTAGACACAATGGCTCACCGAGAGGGGGGGTGAATCGGTGAGCTTGGACTTACTTCAAATTTTAACTTCTCCAGACTCTAAAACTTAAGTCATCATTTCACATTCAATTAAACATCATATTCATCAATAGACTATGCTTCAATAATCAATTCATTCATCAAATAAAACACATAATCATCAACACATTGCATAAGAGACACGATATATAATATTGTAATATTTTTGTATTTCAAACGGTTGCGACAGTGAGGCAATTCAGCACCTACTGAAACAAAGAACCCAACTCCTTATCTAGGACCCTGCCTAGTTTTTCTTAGATCCTACTAAGAAAGAATGTACAAGACCCAACTTGTATTTCAATTATATATTTGTCATGTTACATCATCAAAAACATCACAATCACATCACCCTCATTCTACCCATAATTATTTCATCATAGATCTGTTCACATCATCCTTCTGTCATTTCAATCAAGTCACTGTCTAGTTGGTTTTGTTGTGTCTATCAGTGATGCCACTGTCCAAGTCAATCAATAACTGTACCAATCACTATCATGTCAATATTGAACTCTACCAATTTTTCAACTCGGTCACAACATGTCATCAGTCTGTCCTTACTATCACATCATCATCATGTCTTCTACTAAGGGTATCACTGCCACCTCATCACTATCATCATTTATCACTAGTCATGTCACCACCCACTTCAGAGACTGTAACTATCAAGTCAACTCAATTGTCTCTATCAAATTCATCCACTATTATTGTCTTCAATCCATATGATTGACATACTTTGTTTCTACCTTTTATTATATATTGTAACCCGAGATATAGAGATTCGGTACTAAGGTGGACTTTAGATGCCCAAACTTAGATATGTTATCTTCTTAGTGCTAAAACACACTTTCAACTTCATGCTTGTATACTGAGATATATCTCTGGGGTTCTTCTTATTTCTCTAACAACTCAGAGATGTTAAACCTTCATATTCCTTCAAATTCAGTCAGTCCATAGTAATATTGTAGCTACCTATGTCTAGAAGAAGATCGCAAAGAGACTTGTAGTAGTTTGAAGTTATGTTCTATTGTGGCCTGCACTTACCTCCGTCAACTGTGGCTCTCATTCTCCAAGAGATTGCATGTATTAGAAATATTTAGACCTGTGAGATGTAACTGATATTAAACCATCAAATTTTAGCAAATATGCAAGAATATACACTTGGTTCAAACTTCCACCCAGTATCTTTGGCTTCCTTCACATGGATCATACCTTTTGGAACTAAGGTCACCCGAAATTAGAGAGAGAGAAACTCTTTAAAAACTTGACTGAATTCTGACTTGTAGCAGTCATGATCCACTATAAAAAATTCACAATGCTACTGCAATATCAGGTCTGTATATGGAAAACTTCGGGACAGCTCCAATTAAATTTGACTGCTGCAAAAATAATTTATTGACTGCTCCTACTGCTACCTCAGTCAACCATATGAAAATCATAGTGCATGCTGCCTCAGTCATACCAGTGAAGCTCAATCTCTGTCACAACATACCCAGAAGAAAATTGTAACACTGAAAATTTGGGTCTGCAACTTTTTCTTTGTTGTTGTTTTCTTAGGTCTACTGCCTCACCAAAAAAACGCAGTCTGTTGCTATAAATCCGAAAATACTCAAAGCTCTATCCAAAATATTCAAATAAAAATGAGGACGTTTGATAGGTTATTTATAAATATTTTCCTTCAATTTATCAGAGCTGACCTGTCATAAAAATATTTTTATTTTTATTTAAATCGGATTTTAAGCCGGCATACTTAGAGATAGTTTATATTTATACTAGGGTTGACTTCACTACGTATATATGTGGATTTGTTCATGTTTTTAATTTGATTTTGACTTCAATATATTTGGGCTTTGATTCTTGTTTTAACATGTGTTAACTCTATACTCCAATGGCCATCTTACCATAGCTAGATTGTTCATAATCATTAGCAGGCTTCCATATGCCAAACTTTCAAAGCCTCTTTCAAGGTGTCATTTGGTCATTGATCACATGTATTTTTATGTACTTCAAACCCATGTCTATTCAATGTATCAAGGTATGTTCATGACTTCATCAAACCAAAAAATGACCACTAAATGGGTCATTTGTCCATTCATGCCATTCATGGCTTCCAATCCCCACGATACCATTTTCACTCTTTTCCATGTCATCAATTCTTCCATGCTTTCCTACACTTTACATACTTGTCATGCTTGTCCTTGAATTCAACTCATTCTCCTTTTTCATTAATGTATTAACATCAATGATAACCATATTCATCAATCTCCCCCTTTGTCATTGATGGAACCAATCTTTCTCTTCCCCTTTGAAATTAATGACAAAGGAGCAATCAGCCATTAAAGGCTTCACAATGCCAAAAAAAATATATCATTGAAATTATATGCTAAGTCTTTCATCACGTGCCATCTTTGGATTTTATAGACACTCCCCCTTTCACTGTGTTGGGTGTGATCCTTTGAGATCATCCTTGCCATCTTCAATTATGAAAAATATTTCTATTATTGTAACCGAACCTTTGACCTTTTGTTGAGCATGTTGCTCCCCCTATCAATCAGCTATCAACCAATATATTTCAAAGTAGAAATATGACATAGACTCTCCCTGTCAAGTAGACTTGCCTAAATCTGGCTGAATAGTATTTTCTTCAAAAATGTACTTCTGCTTGGATTTCTTGATATTCACACATACTGTCCATACTCCTGTCATTTCTTATCTAATTACTAAATCATCCAATGATCTAGTCCTTCAATTTTGTCCTCCAAATTACATACTTCCATGTTACCTGAGTTCATATTCTTAAGCTTCATTGTGGATTGTACTTTTGTGCTTTCAATCGAGCTTGAAGAATGATGCTTCTGATGATAATTTCCATAGCCAGAAATGGTAAAATTCTATACTGCTGCTGCTATTTGACTTTCGGATCTTCCTATCTTACTGTGTCACATGACTCCTTGTTTATACAATTACAAAAATTTCTTGCCAAACATATGCATAATCTGAATGCATTAATAAATTCATAAAAGGTAGGCATGCATCAAGAACACTTCTTCAAGAATCACCAGGTTGTAAACTAACAATACTCCCCCTATGAGCATGTTGAATTGCACTAAAATTGTCTTACCAAACTTGATTCTTGCCTTCCATTAGTTTTTCGTGTACAAACATGATCTTGGGACCTATTGTTTGACACTGAGAGGGGGGTTGAATTAGTGTAAGGACAATTATAAAAAATTTCTTAACTTGTCACAATTAATTACCAATTCATCATTCCACTATTCTACCAATTTCATGATCATTTCATAAACATCTTTCACTTCATCATTCACATATCATAAGCAGTTGAATCATCAAGAACCATAACATAAAAGAACACAACACCATATAATTTTGTAAGATTTTTTTATTAGTTTTGGACCGGCTACAACCGTGAGGTAAAATCAGCACCTACTGATACAAAGAGCACCTACTCTTGATCCAGGACCCTACCTAGTTTTCTTAGACCCTGCTAAGAATGGTTTGAGGTATCCTAACCTCAAAAGCAATACAAACTTGCTTTTACCATTAAAGCTCATTGTCACATCATCTCATCAATCACATCAACATCACTTGTCTCTTCAATCTGTTCTGTTGTTGGTCAGTACTGCTGATCATCTGATCATCACTCTCATCAACACTGTTGCAACACACTTTTAAATCTTCTCTATTCATCAACACCTACTCTTCAATATTGCCAAGTCATCAAGTCGCATTGTCATCATCAAAGTCTTCATAGTTGTAGGTGTAACATTATGCCAGTCAAGATTCTACAATACAACTTGTCTTGTCTACTTTGTCACTGGTCATGTCTTGGCTGAGTAAAAATCATTTCCATTTCATCACATGGTTCATTATATTTAGTCATCAAGTTCAATGTATTTTTGCACATCATTGTTTGCATATAGGTCTACCAATCCTCTTCTTTGTTGGATTGATAGATCAAAACCAAACAAAAGGGTGTTGCTCCTGTTGTTCTTTTTAGTCCACTTGTGCATCCACTGCTGCAAAATCCCCTGGAAGGACCCACATACTGCTGCTACCACTGCTTATACTCATAGTCATCATGTATAATCATCTTCAAGCATGAATCATTATTGAACAAGGTATCATAGTGTTTATCATCCAAGCATTGTTCAATAATACTTGTATCATTTCATTATCTCTAATACATAACACGTACATACCTTGTCACTATAGAGATCTTATAACTGGACTATGTGTATGTCTGTAGAAGATCTCTAAACCAGATTGTTCAACACCCATCAACTTTAGGATTGCTTCCAATATGTGCAAGTCACAAAATCAAACTCGGATCTACTCGTCACCAAACTTCAAGCACCCTCAACTTCATCATTGTTCCATCATCAAACCCTAGGTTCTTTGCATACTGTAAGAACTTGGTTTCACCATTAACTAGGTTATTGTTTGTTGCTTATCACACATCCAAGGATGCTACTGTATATTTGATGTACAAAAGAAGTGCATGTCAAGTTCTTTAGATTCCTCACTTAAGTTGTATATATGTTGAGGAAGAGTCCAAGACAAGCCAACTTCGGATTTTTTGTATTCAGAGAATGAACTCAAAATACTGTCAAACCCATTGTGTATTGTGATTTGGACTGTATCACACTTGGTCTGCAAACTTAATTTGCCCCAGAACATCATAAATTGGTCATTTCTTTTATACAACAACCCTTATCTTATCCTATGTCACTTCATCAGTCTATCCACAATCAAAAACATGCCATATAGTCACTGTTTGGACAAGGGTTTGCTGGATGTGTTCAAGTAATCAAAAATCTCAGTCTCAGTCCTCCATACTTTTAATAGAATGTCCACCCAGGTTTCCTCAGTGATTCTTGAGATTGAAACTTGTCTTCTACACCAATTGCCTTAGTTCAGTCCTTAACTCAAAAAACAGAGATAGAAGAATATTGTATCACAAGAAAAACTCTAACTGCTGCAACACCACTACAACCACCGAATCATACTATGCTACTGCTACACACCACAGTCCCAAACAAATTGGAGCTATATCATACCACCAAATTCACCACACTTTCACTGTTGACACGAATTCTTCATGTCTAATGCAGCCCAAAAATTAGAGGATCCACATCAAGGATTTAATGAGAGAAAATCAGACTTATGCCAAATATATCAGACTTAAAAGTTATGTCTACAGCTGCATAAGTAACCCCAAATTACAGAGCTATTTCTTCCACATTTCTTATGCATTCATTCACTACAACTGCTATAGTAGTGTGGTCTATACACTAAAAATATCAGATCTATATAAATCCACAAAATTTCTCTCCTAGCACTATTGCTGCCTCAATTTGTTTGTTGCTGCAAACATTCACCAAACTTTAAAAATCAGACTGTTGTTCTACTGTTGTATATTGATTGCTTCTCCTAGGGAAGCAAGCTTTCTTCAGTCATGAGCTCAAGGTCTATGAGATCCACCTCAATCAATAGTCCATACATGAGGCATGGACATTACAGCAGTCATGAAAGAAGAACAAAAGAAAGGGAAGGAACCATAAAGAATGAGGTTAAATTTCCTTAGCTGTAGTGACAAATTTGGGTCTGTGCATGAAAGTTGCCTTAGTCATCCACCTCCAAAATATATCAGCCAATTGTTGCTGCTTCAAAACAAAACCCCCAAAAAAAATCTTTCTCTGTAAATTCGGACTGCTGCTGCCTCCGAATTTCCACAGTTAGCCTCAGTCAACCACAGTCAACCAAAAAAAAAATGCAGAGTTGTCATTTCATCCGAAATTTCTTAGTCTATTTGCCTCAGTCCACAAAAAATGACCTCACAGCTCCTCTGAAATTGTATTTTCAAAATGAGGTTTGATAGGGTATTAATAGTGGTTTCAACGTAGAAAAAAAAAGTTAATCTGAGCCGACATTAAGAATTTAAATTTAAATTAATTTCTTTTTCCTTTAGCTGGCCGACTTGTCACAATAATTTTTTTATTTTTCATTTATTTATTTTTGTTATACCAAAAGCACGTCACCATCATGTGATAAGACATTTGACATACCTTCTTGCCCTGAAATCCCAACTTCTGGAGTGAAGACTAAATGGTTTCTTATCAGTCTATCATACAAATTCCCAGCACTGCTCATGCTCCCTTATCCAGGAGCGGTACCCCTGTTCGCACCGTTTTTCATTGGTTGTCCACAAGCGGTGCCACCGCCTGTCACCCTTGGTCCATAGGAGGTTATCACCAGAACCGCTCTGTCAAAGAAGGAAAAGCGCGGTACCTGGGTAAAAGGGTAAAAAGAGAAGATTCTCGAGGCTTCTATATGATAAGCCTCAAGATATCTCTTATCCCTACTACTGTGGGTTGGTTGAGCTCGACATCCCTCATCCTAGGATATTAGAGGCCACCTCACCCACTAATTTCTCAACCATATCTATCCATTAAAGCCCTATATATATGAGCTCATAGCCATGGTTGAGGGGAGAACATTGAAGATATTGTTATGTTGTTGGACTAATTCTTGGCCCAAGATCATTCGGAGAGAGCATAGAGAGCTAGAGCCGGAGCTTTTGGGGATGAAGAGCTAGTTTCATGGAGATGCATGTCAACACTAAGGCTTGGTTGTAAACTTCTTCATATTTCTAATGCAAGTTGATTTTCTATCCCATATATATTGTTGATGTTTTATTTCAAATATATATTGCTAGATTCCTTAGTCACTAACATAAATAAGTAGATCATATTCTGGTTGCTTTGATCTGTTTCGTGTTGAACTCTTTTGCAGGTACACAGGTGAACTATCAAGGCCTTGTATTCCAGATATCTATGGCGTCTAGGGGGAGTTATCAACCTCTGTGATCTATTTGTTCTGGATCTGAACCATTCATACCAGCGGAACACCTTGTTGTCCGCGGGAGGTGAAATATTCCGATCAACGAATCTGGTGACTCTGCTGGGGAGTAGTTGTATTCAGTTGTTTTGATCGTCCTCAGTCTGCAACTCTTGTCCAAGTCCAGGCTCTGTTTTTTTTCAACTCTTTACAGTCAAATCTACTTTCTGATTTGTATTATTCGAGTTTGAAATTTCTAGATTTTTTCAGATCTGTGTTATTTCGGTTTTTTATGCTCTGTTACCATATTCAATTCGACAGTATCCATCTTGATCTAGTCTGTTTTTTATCTGATCCATTGTTCTCTTTTTGTTTTGGCCATCTACAGGGAACCGCAGCAATGCTTTGTGCGAGGAGTGGTGCCACTGCCTGAACACAGAGGACAGTAAGCGGTGCCACTGCCTGTATCCAGTTAGCGAAGAGCGGTGCTGCTTTGGAAACACTCTTACAACACCTACAAAGCGCGGTACCAGGTAGGAATTAGTCCAAAACCCCTTTTTCCTCATTTTTCTTTGTAAAAATTTGGAATTTTGATTGCTTTCAGTTCTGTTATCAGGCTTGTGTTATTGAATCTGATGTGTGTGGCTTGCTGCTTTGATGGTTTAAGATTGATTTTGAGTGCAATTTCAAAATTTGTTTCTTTTTTATTGTTCATCCTCTTCTTGCTCGTTGGTTGTGTTTAAAGAAGGATTTCTTATTTTCTGAAAGTTAGGGTGCTCATTGAATTCTCTTTTCGTTGCATGTGCTGAAAGAAGAACATTAGATTAACTTCTAGATTTCATTTCTTGCTTGCATAGTAAACTTATTTTTCTTCCCTTCAAAAAAGAAACGTTTTGCTTGAGATTAGGACATCATATTTGAGCGTTGGATTCGGGTTTTCTGATTGGATTCATAAGCTTTCGGGACCTTTGCAATCTTTCGTCTCTCATGCATATAGGACTATCTTGATCAAAATAAAAAAAAAAATGGTAGTTTTAAGTTAGATTTGCTTATGTTTTTAAGAAAATTGAAAAGTTAGAGTGCATTGGCATATAGGTGTGCTTGGTGTTGTTCTTTTAGGAAAAGAGATTCTCACCCTTCCCATTTACTTTCAGAAAGAAGAATTTGGTTTGTAGAAGTATTTGCTTGTCTTTGATTTGATTTTCATGACTGTTGATTGGTATGATTTTTGGTCTTGAAACAAAAAGAAAAAACACTCTCTTCCCTCCCATATGTAGGCATATTGAACGGTAAAGTGAATATTCACACAAGCATACTGCATGGTTTTACTTTTCTGTCAAAACATCATGCACTCACCTAACCGTACAAGTTAAAATCAACAGTAGTTGTAGGTTAAAATTTATGTAGTAACTTGAGTGATAGGTTAGAGACGTGTTCGGGCATCGTAAAATGTAGGAGCTTTCGTTATTCATTAGCATTACATTCCAGGAATCACGCTGTTCTTCCACGTACTGTCGGTATATTGAATGGCCTTTCCCGTACCCTTGAGGTATATAGAAACGTACTTCACGTACTCGATTGTATATCAGAAGGCCCCTTGTGTACAGTTATGCATTAGACAGCACTACTACCGATTCGATCTCCCACGTACCTTGAGTATATCGGGAGACCCCACTAGGGTACCTTATCTATCTGAGAAAAGCCTTTGGCCATCTTGTTTGGAGCCATACACCAAAAACAGCATTCGGGGAGATTACTACGCACATACCCTAGAGGTATATCGTGAGTGGCACCGTCTTGACAATCCTAGTGAGAGACCTTACTTTTGAACTCCTCCTGTCATTTTAAGTCTGCTTGTTTTGACCTATAGTTTGAGTAGGGAAGTCTTTTGGTGTGTTTTTTCTATATTTTCAGACCCTAGGTTAGATAGGAACTGTACACACTGGCTGAGTTAAGATAGTCCAGGAGAGTATGGGGCTTGCCACCCAATTTCACTTCTGTTTCAGGAGGAAAACTAATAGAAGCTATTGATTGAGGAGCTGCTACCACCTCCCAAGTGGGAGATCATGTGGTGGCAGAAAGTGGAGTACCATATTCTTCACACTCGCCTCCCTTGGTCCAACAGCCTTCCCATGACGATTCATCACTCCATCCTCCCGTGGAAGATCATGTTGATGATACCCGTCCGGATTTTGGTCCTAATGCTCCTTTTTGGGAGACACCTATTGGACAGGCCATTGCCTCATTTGGCACCCGTGTAAGTTCTCCTGAAAATGAAGAAGAATGCAGGCAATACCGTGTGCTATCCTCCATGCACAGGAGGTACAAAAGCATATTGACAACATACTAGGTTCTTCACCAGTTCGTTCCACATTCCTTCTTGTGGGATATCGTTCATTAGTCGATTCTATGATACCCATTGAACCGATTATAGATCATCCATTAACAACCCATAGCCCAGGTCAAATTTCCACCCTTCTCACCTCTTATGTTATGTCTGATCCAAAACCACCCAAATATTTTGCATCTGGGTCCCAACCTTCAATTCCTGTGTCTTTAGTACCTTTGAATGCCGACGGGAAACCTCCGGCACAACCTACGTTATATGATCCCGTAGTTGTACCTAGTCAAGAGCAGACCTCTAACATGGAAACATCTACAGCTTTTGTCCCTCCCACCAACACTAATGTGGTAAATCCCCCATCTAGTTCAAGTCAGCCCTTGGGGGCACAACCTGTGTCCATTTAGTCTTCTAGTGGTTATGGTTATCAAATACCTATAGGTAATCATCCATCTAATCCTACTGGAATTCCATTCCCTAGAAACACTTTTACGCCATGGAGGCAACCCAACTGGTTTTACATGCCAGCCATGGGAGGGATACTTATACATACTGCGGGATGTGCGGGAGGACCACCTTATCAAGGTCCTCCCCCTGGGGGAACTAATGGTCCTGGAGGACCTGGCGGTCCTCCTCATGGTCCTGGCAGTCCTAGTGGTCCTAGGGGACCTGGTGGATTTCCTCCTTATGGATCTGGAGGGTCTGGTCACCCTCCACCTAGTGGTTCTAGTGGCTCCGGAGGCTTCCCACCTCCTGGAGGTTTCGAAGCATCTGGTGGTCTGCCCCCTGGTGGTCCTGGTGGTCCTGGTGGTCCCGGTGGTCCTAGTGGTCCCGGCGGCTCTGGCGGTCCTCCTCCTAGAGGCCCTGGTGGTCCTAGTGGTCCTAATTCTGGAAATCAACCCCCCATGGGTGAATTTTTCTGTAGTTCTTCCTCACAGCAACCTGTTTTTCAGTCAACTTATGGCCCTACTGGTAATTTTATGCCATATCAATATTACCAGTATGTGCAGCCTAATACACAGTTACATTTCCTTACAACTTTGGACTTGCCTAATTTGTCCAAGTTGATTAATGATCCCATTCGACACAATCCCTCGTGGCCTCCCATTCCGATAGAGTTACCATTGGACATTCCAAAATTCGATGGGAAGTAGGGTGAAGATCTACAGAACCATGTCATGACTTTTCATTTGTGGTGTTCCTCGAACTCCCTCATGGATGATTATGTCTGGTTACGACTCTTTCAGTGAAATTTGACCAGTACGGCCGCGAAGTGGTATATTGAACTCCCACAACATTCATTTGTGGATTTTGGCTCGTTGGCAACCTTATTTCTTACACCCTTTCAGCTCCCTATTCGTTATGAAATGGGCACTGGTATTTTAAATTCTCTGTGACAAAACACCTCCACCCACATTTCTGATCATATTCATGAGTGGAGAAGGTGAAGAAGGCTTATTAAGGCCCCTATTCCAGATCAGTTGTTAGCTAATTGGTTCACTAAGTCTTTGTTTCATCCTATTTCCCGAGATGTGGCCATGGGTGGTGTCGTTACCGAAGAGTAGGCTATTAGTCGGGCTCAGTACCTAGACTTGGTCTATTCCCACTCCGGGACCCTTTATGACCTGATTCCTCAAGCTCCTCGCCCCAGCACTGACCCTACCAAACCATCAGCAGAAGTACCTATTGACGGGATTGTTGGTTCAATCCAGTCCCCATCCGCAGTGAAACCTGCCAAGCAAACCCAACCTGCTACTCCTTCGACTCCCAAGGTTTTTGCCGAGGTCAATTCTATTCAAAGTAATCAGACCTCAGGTAATAAAAAGAAAGGTAAAAATCAAAATAAAAAGCCTGGAAACCAGCAGGAGACCCCATAATCAACCCATAATGACAACAACACAGGGAAAAGGAAGGCTAAATACCCTTTCCTGTTATGTGGTGGTGACCACTTCTCTAAGGAGTGTCCCTGTCGGGATGAAATCTCCTAGTTTTTGAAGTCTAACCCTGCACCTGTAGTACTTGCGGATCCTTTCCCCTATCAACAACAGCTGGTAGACCACATGTCGAACCAGGGTAACTCTAGTTCATCAAAGGAAATTCGTATGATGTCCTCAGATACCATCCATCTGCAAACTTGAATCCAGAATTATGATAAACCCACGGATAAGCAAGAAGACCAATCTTCTTCAGGGAAAGCTCCGTCTACTGGTTCTCTGAAATCCTCGTCTACTATTCCTTTGTCTATCGAGAAGCCTACTCTCGACATGATTTTGCGCCCACCAAAGAGTACTCTTCGGAAGGTTGTCTTTAATCCCAAGGCCCGAGCTGCTTAATTCTATAATGTGGTTGAAGATCTCGCTCAAGAACCTTGTGCGATGTCTACCCTAGAAGTACTCCAAATATGCCCTACACAGCGTAAGAACATGTTGACTACATTAGGAGCTGTAGACCCAGATAACACTAACTTGATTCACTTCAATGTTGAGAACTATAAACCTAGATTACCGCATAAACTTGCTTTTTAGATCATTACAAAAGTAGTGGGAAATAAAGTCTTTCAAATGGTACTAGATGAAGGAGCTTCGACCTCAGTGTTATCTCTGACTTGTTGGAAATATCTTGGGTCTCCTGAGCTTGTTACATCACCTAAAACCCTTAAAGCCTTTGATGGACGAGGATTCCAACCCCACGGCCTCATATCAGCCTTAGCGATCGAGCTGGGGGGAAAAATTATTTCCATCCAAGTAGAAGTGGTAGATTCCCCTTTAGATTATAACCTCCTTTTACGAAGGAATTGGTTCTATGCCATGAATGTCGTTGCTTCCACAGTATTTCAAATGGTCCAATTCCCGCATCTCGGGAAAATTGTTACTATTGACCAGCTTCATTTCTGTATGTCGGATGTTACTACCTCTATGGCTAATAACATCCATGTTAGGTCAGTCCCCTCCTCCTTACCAGTCGATTGGGGTAGGTATGTTGAAGGATTGATCCCTTATGGGGATTTTTCCCTCCACTCCTCCTAGAAAGGATACCGCAATAGTACATATGATCGCTTCATTTGATATTGAGCCCTAGGGCACAAATATTGTTGAGTCCACCTTGTTGAGCATGCATGAAGCTATGTATGATACCATTCAAACTTGTTCCAATGATCACACTAATGACATTCATTTAGTGGCTTCGGATCCTTACCATTTACCATACTGGTTAGCACCTTCTCTTCCGGTTCTAGACTATCTCTCCGTGACTTTTCCTTCCGACAAGTCCATTATAGAGATCATGAACACAATCGAGCCCATTTGGGAGGATCACCATCATAGATCCATGTTCCTCCCCAACACCAGTTCAGTCAGCTATGATTTTGCATCCTTGTTTCCTACTAATATTGTCACCGTTCCGCAAAGTCCTATATTGTTGCAAGATACAGATTCTGAAGGAAACCTTTGCAACATTACTTAGACGAACCCAATTGACATATCAGCCAAGCCTGATGTTATTGAGCATGTTCATGTTGGGAAGAATTGCTCCACGGATGAATCTGAAGCGTATAAGGCACTTTTTAAGGAATTACGTGATATTTTTGCCTAGTCCTATGGAGAGATGACGGGGATTGACCCTTCCATTGTGGTCCATGAGATTAAAACTTATCCCACGTCTGAACCTGTCAGGCAAAAACTTAGGCAAGTCCATCCTAGGAAGGCCGCAGCTATTAAAGCTGAGATTGAGAAACGTCTGAAAGTTGGTTTTATTTATCCTGTACCTTTGACGGAATGGGTATCGAATGTTGTCCCTGTCAATAAAAAGCAGGGCACCATTAGATTCAGTATCGACTTTTGGGATTTAAATAAATATTGTACCAAAGACAACTTTCCTACTCTGCACATCGATCAGATTATCGACAACTGTGCTGGAAGTGTCATCTTTCAAATTCATGGATGGCTTCTCCAGCTACAATCAAATTGAGATATTGCCCACCGATCAGCATAAGATGGCATTCATTTTCCAATGGGGAACCTTTACGTATAAGAAGTTACCTTTCGGCTTGAAAAACATTGGTGCCACATTCCAGTGTGCAATGTCCTATGCGTTTCACGACATTAAACATATTGTTGAAACGTACCTTGATGACCTCCCTGCTCATTCACAGCGATGAGACGAACACCCTGGTAATCTTCGAGACATATTCCTAAGATGTCTTCATTATAATATATGGCTCAATCCACATAAATGTGTTTTTTGCGTTGAGACAGGACGTCTACTTGGATTTGTGGTATCCAAAGATGGCATCCAGATCAATCCTTTGAAGATTGCTGCCATCATTAATCTACCAGCCCCAACCACCATCCTTGAACTCCAAAGTTTGCAGGGGAAGGAAAACTTTCTCTGTTGTTTCATGTGCAATTTCCACGGGGTCTTCACTTAGTGAAACTATGCCATAGCACGTTCGTTCGTGGCATATGAAACAATACCTCTATTTTCAAAAAATATTAGAAAATACCTCCAAAAATCGTTTTTTTTAACCCCCTCCCAATATGCCTTGCCAATTTTTAAAAACCCCTATTTTCCCTATATATTGCATGTATCCATTTTTTCATTTACATTTTTTATACCCCTTTATATTTCTACCTAAGGGAAAAAAAACTAAACACAAGAAAGGGCGACACTTGAGAGGCGCCCTTAGGAAAATCACTTTATTAGGAATTAAAATGTATCACATGATGTCAAAACAAATAAGAGAGGGTTTATTTGTACCAATCTCAAACAGTAGTGTGTACCATATTTCATTATATGATATATGTTGTATTAAAAAAAAGTATTTTTCATAATTAACCACATACTCTTGCCATTCCTTCTGATGTCTCCTATCTATATCTCTGTGATATCGATGGTAGTAGTTATCATATTGATATATATGATAACATCTAGATATATGCATGTGTTATTAATACAAAGTACAAACATTTTGTGTGNATCATATTGATATATATGATAACATCTAGATATATGCATGTGTTATTAATACAAAGTACAAACATTCTGTGTGTTTGTTATTGACAATAAACTTAGAAATC
>LPNX010266410.1:570541-620100 GCA_001517045.1 Pseudotsuga menziesii | reverse complement strand
AGTATCTCAGACAGAAAAATCAAATCAGGTATATGCTTTAAGGTCTGCTATGAGTTCTTGGTTTAGCAGGAAACAGTCCAGTGTTTCTCTTAGCTCAGTTGAAGTAGAATACATAGCAGGTTGCTCTACTATGTTATGAAGCCATATGGCTTCAGAAGTCGATATCAGGTCTCTTTGAACTGAAGATGGATACAACAATGATTCTATGTGATGACCACAGTTTTGATGACAAATAACCATGTGTTCCACGTAACACGTAGAAATCCGATATTTCTACATACAAGATAAGATGAAGATAATGATACTGTAGATATAGATGATGGTGATTCTGTATTTCTATACTAAATATAGAGATGATGATGATTTCAGTACTTCTATACTGAAGATATATATGATGATGCTTTTAGTATTCACATACTAGAGATACAGATGGTGATAGATTTGTATTCATATATTGAAGACGTAGATGATGATGGTTTGGATGATGATGTACCGACGAAGCCTCTGCCTCGAGTAGAGTTTGAACACTTTCAAGACAAGCTTGGTGTTGTTCGGAAAGACCTTCCTAGAAAGGGGGAGTAGTGATGTTGCAGAGGGATTGTATCATCCCGGGACATCTGTCCATAATAGATCCGGTGACCTCGATCATCGAGAACGTGATGGGATTGTATCATCCTTGGGCACCTTCCCTAAAGTGATCCAGAGATCTCGGTCTTCGAGAATGAAGAAGGATTGTATCATCCTAGGACATCTGTCCATAATAGATCCAGTGGCTTCGGTCCTCGAGAATGTGGTAGGATTGCATCATCCTTGGACATAGTCCTAAAGTGATAAGGATTGATTATCCCGTAATTGTATCCGGTGACTTCAATCGTCGAGAATGTGGTAGGATTGCATCATCCTTGGACATAGTCCTAAAGTGATAGGGAGTGATTATCCTGTAATTGTATCCGGTGACTTCGGTCGTCGAGAATGTGGTAGGATTGCATCATCCTTGGACTCAAGTCCTAATGTGATAGGGAGTGATTATCCCATAATTGTATTCGATGACTTCGGTCGTCGAGAATGTGGTAGGATTGCATCATCCTTGGACTCAAGTCCTAAAGTGATAGGGAGTGATTATCCTGTAATTGTATCCGGTGACTTCGGTCGTCGAGAATGTGGTAGGATTGCATCGTCCTTGGACTTAGTCCTAAAGTGATAGGGACTGATTCTCCTGTAATCAATCCGGTAACTTCGGTTGTCGAGAATGTGGTGGGATAGTATCATCCCTGGACTTTAAGTCCAAAAGTGATCCAAAGATTTTTTGTCTTTGAGTTGTGGATTGCAGGTTGTTGCTGATGATGATGATGCCGTACTGATCGAAAGATCAGAGTATGTTGATGATGATGAACTGATCGAAATATCAGAGTATGATGACGATGACGAACTGATCGAAAGATCAGAGTATGATGATGATGACATACTGATCTAAAAGATCAGAGTATGATGATGACGCACTATGATTATGATGTTTCTGATTGAAAGATCAGAGTATGATGATGATGTTTCTGATCGAAAGATCAGAGTATGATGATGATGCTTCTGATTGAAAGATCAGAGTATGTTGATGATGTTTCTGATCGAAATATCAGAGTATGATGATGATGTTTCTATGTTGATGATGTTTCTGATCGAAAGATCAGAATGTGATGATGATTATGTTCGACAGATCAGAATATGATGATGATGATGTTGCTGCTGATTGAAAGGTCAAGGCGCTGAAGATGTTGTTGTTGATCGAAAAGTCAAAATGCTGAAGATGTTGCTGATCAAAAGGACAAAATGCTGAAGATGTTGCTGTTGATCAAAAAATCAAAGTGCTGAAGATGTTGCTGATCGAAAGTTCAAAATGCTGAATATGTCGTTGCTGATCGAACAGTCAAAGTGCTGAAGATGTTGCTGATCGAAAGGTCCAAGTGCTGAAGATGTCGTTGCTAATTGAAAGATCAAAATGCTGAAGATGTTGTTGCTGATCTAACAGTCAAAGTGCTGAAGATGTTGCTGATCGAAAGGTCCAAGTGCTGAAGATGTCGTTGCTAATTGAAAGATCAAAACGCTGAAGATGTTGCTGATCAAAGATTGAAGATGTTGTTGATGATGAAGACTGAAGATTGAAGATGAAGACTACATGATGTTGAAAAGATTCCAATGATTTATAGATGTGTTACCCTGCTGATGTTGATGATGTCCGCTATCTCTACTATTGTTGTTGTTGATGTAGAATACCCTTCTCGTTAAGGGGGAGTGTTGAAATAATGTAACTTCGAAGAATATTCTTTATGTATATTTTGTGGTCCCCGATGGTCCAACCAGGAGAACCTCTTGTATTACATTGCACCCCGATGCTCCTAATTGGAAGAACTAATAAGAGTCATGAGGTAGTCCCCTCTAATTGTAAAGGTGGGTCATCAGCACCCCAGTGTGGTTACTTGAGCCTACATGTGTAACTCGAGCCTACATGAGTTAACTTAAGCCGACATGTTAATTGAGTAAACTTTAAGTAAACGGATGAATATAAATAGAGGTGTAGTGCTCCTCATTTGTGACACACACACTCACTTGGAATGGCGCACTTGTGGAGAAGAGGAGTTGCTGGAGAAGGAGGAGAATCAGGTTTTTGATCTCCTTGTTGGTTTTGCCTTTTTCTCATTTGGGGCATCTATATTGAGGAAGATTTTGCTGGGTTTTTCCCTTTAGGGTTTTCCTAGGATAAATCTATGTTGTTCTTGTGATACTGTTTCTTTCAGTGATCCTGCTTTATATGCTTTTATTATGAAAAATGAAATGATATACTGATGTCTTAGTAAAGCATATGAAAAATTAACACTGTCAAAATCACCTGTCACTTTTGCACTGGTGCTCATCTGAGTCCTCTTGGGGGTTTTGAACCTGTCTATGTTATTACAGTCCATATCACCTTACTGCTTGCCACTTAAACCAGATACCCTTGGGCATACAACTGATATTTTGACAGTGATGAGATAATCTGTCGAAATATATTTTATGAATTTTCAATTAGTATAAGAATCGTTTTTGGTCTTGACCCAAGGAAGCCCATAGACTATTGGAATGTGTGACCATGCAATCTCTCAGCAGTAAGTGGATATTAGTTTTCAATTGTTTCATTTTTAATTCTCCTGTTCACCATTCATTTTTTTGTTGTACCAGTTTACATTTACATATCATGTTCCAACTTCCATTTTTATGTAGGCCAATATATGTCACAACCTGGAATAGTAGCAGTGGCACTTGGGTCTGGGCTCACAGATTTAAGTCTTCAATATTGGGGCGATGATGAAGGTTTAAGAGAAACTTCAAGCTCTATAGTGTTTGCTGGTGCACCTAAGGAAGATGACATGCCCATTGCAAGTACTTCAGGGCAGACAAAAAGTGGTGAACAAAGGTTGTTTGAGGATGCTAAAAAATTGTTGAATGCTATTGATAATCTGAAAGAAATGGTAAACCTATCATTCTCCAAAGTTATGTGTCTATGAGATAGCATATGGATCGGTCTTTTACCTGTTTTTAATTCCTCTTGGTTATTTGTTAGTGATTCATCATTAGTGATGTTTCTGCTTTGCACTTAAAAACAATGTCCTCCATATTTTAAGATTATTTATTGAATGTGTGACTTCCTATTTGTAGTGCACTATGGAAGGTCTTAGTCTTCTTTTCCAAGAACCAGCCGCTGGAAATTTGAACAGGAGGGAGTGTTGGGCACAATTAAGTTCTTAGATCATGCAAAATTTTGCATCTTGGGGAAAGGTACCTGCTTTCATCCCTTCAAACCTAATCCTGAAATATTTAGGATCAAATTTTTATTTCACATTCTATAAAGAAGCAAATATAACACATACTGTTAACATCTCCTGTTTCAGAATAAATTTCTAACTAACAGAGGTATCGATATATGCACATTTAAAGGAGTTCCCTAGTCAGAACTTCTCTAGCATAGAACTAAGTTACTTTGTCTTATCATACAACATCAATGTCTATAGGCTAACAAAGGTTTGCATGTGGGTCTTGTTTATAAGCTAATGCGACTAGATTTTTTTAATACAAAAAGTTGAAATGACTCGAAGGGATCTTGGAAGAGTCAAGATGTGTCTTTTGCATAGCTATTCCATATTTACCAAGGTTTCTCTGTAAATGATGTCTAAACTAAAACAATATTTTAGAACACTGGACAAAAATCACCTAAATGACTATGAAATCAGTATGTATGCTCACGATTTTTTAATAATATTCTAGTCCTAGGTTCTTACAGTATCATAATTTAATATTTCTAAAATGTGACTTTTATGTAATAAGGGCCTTATTGCTTTTATTAGGGGTTTCCTGCCCTTCTATACAATTAGTCAGTTTATGGGAGTAGTCTTCCTTCATTGCTGTTGTTTTTGTCTTTGGCTCTTTATTTCTGTTACTCTTAGTTTTCTATTTCAGTTACACTAATGGTAGCAGTAGTAGTTCCATTTTGGGTACAGAAACATTGCAGTAGCAGTATCAACACCTCAGTGCTTTACCAATTGAATTTGCATCCTGAAAAACTGTGGGAGCACGCAAAAATATCATAGAGCCTATATTTTGAGGCCCTTCATAAAGAAATCCATGTTTTGAAACTCATCTTCTGATACTTAAAACAATTTCAGTTCTTAATTTGTAGGATTTTATATAAAAGTTATCTTAAATATTATTGTTACGTCTGATGCCTTTGATCTTTCCTGCATGCAGGTATTATATCATGGCTCGCTTTTACTCCTGTCTATAATGGATTGCTTGCTGCTGGATATTACAATCGAACTACTGCATTATATGCTGAGGAAAATGCAGAACTTTTATTTGTCTTACATGGCCAAGAAGGTGGTGTTACCCAGGTATTCATCATTTTCATAATTATTCTAGATGTTTTTGTAAGTTGAAAAACAAGAGGGAAGTTTTAGTCCTTGCGAAATAAAGGGGAAAATTCAATCTGTCTAAAAGATGAAGAAGCTCATTGTATTGTGTTTGGATAGGTCCTTTTTTCAAGGGATGGAAACTATCTCTGCACTGGGGGACGTAAGGTAATTGTGCTTCTACAAATAATTGTTTATTCATTTGGGTATAATTAACCATGGCATGACAGGATGCATCTCTTTTGATATGTTGTCTGAAAGCATTAGAGGATGTATCTGCGTTATTGTCTAGTGCTTCTTCGAAAACCCCCTATTGAGAATACAATGCTTTTTTGGTTAAAAAATGCGAAGGATATATTTTTTGTCTATTAGGATAGTATTATATTCTAAGTAATGGTGTTTCCCTATTTGTTCAGATTTTCACTTGGATATTCTTTTAGATGCATTTAATGACAGACTTATAGTCTTATTGTAATTTTTTTTCTTTTGTTAGAAAATATGTGTAGGTAGATGCTACTGGAAAAACTGTGATCAAACATCAAACTGCTTAATACAAGGGTGTAGTGCTATGTGGCAAGATTATTTACAAAGATGTCCACCCTACTCTTTAGTGTTGATTTCTCGAGCCATAACCAATGCATTTATATTACGAAAGGAAAAAAGCAACCATGTTGAACTATTCCTGTTTTTACACATGGAGATAGGCTACAGGGAAAGGTGTCGGTGTGACCTTTAAGAAAAATTGACAACATTATAATGTGGTATGATTGTGTTAGACCAGAATGTCCATTTACGCATGGGGTCACATGCACGTGTAAATATTGGGAAGCAAAGACATACCCTTCCATAGGATGCCTACTACCTATTAGCCTACTAGTCACTAGTCATGGAGCTTGCTGTAATCATTAATGTTATGTGGTCGACTTTGATGTATTATTATGTAAAGTTTGATCAATGAGTAGTTCACATTGCCAGTGGAAATTAGTAAAAATTTCCTTTGTGATTGGGAGCAAAGTTGCAAATAAAATGAAGGTATGCAAGGGTGTGGAAAACCAAAATTGTCACACTTTCTTGACTAAAAGGGACAAAGTCTGATACTTAATAGGTTACAAGCACCATTATTTTTTGCATGGCATGCCATGTGACATAGACATCAACATCAGCAGGTAAGAAACATATAGTGGACATGAAAATGTAATGATGAAGATGTAAGACACGTCGGATGTGAACAATTAAAAGCTTTTAAGTGCACCAACTAGCAACTAAAGGCCTGAGGCAATAGTCAGTTTGAGAACAATATCATTTAAGACTTGCCCTTCACAACTGTCCAACAAATTCAGAATGGACTTACCCTTCGCAACTGTCCAACTATCTGACATAACGCTGCCTCTAGTGATCTTCCATGAATCCTGAATCTCAACCAATGTCTTAGTGCAATAAATTTTCTCCACTTGAAGGACATGCCCTCTCAAGTCATTATAAGTAGGGCCCTTGTACCTCGGACCAACAATAGCAGCTGCTTCAAATATGGAATGATAGAATGGGTTGTTCTTGGTAATGTTGAAAGGATTGTCACTCCATAGAAAACATCTGGCCACAAGCTTGTCGGCCTCTTCCTTCTCCCTTGTTTTAATAATTGACTTTAGAAAAGGTTGTACCCCAGGCATGACCTCTGCACAAAGGAAGTGAGGATGGTGAGGACATCGTAGAAGATATGGCAAATGATTGGCAATCCTAGGCCCCTAAGTAGCTTGTGGTTCCTGTGTTTCTTGCAGATTTATTTGCAAGCTCAATTCTCAATTCTCTCAATTCTTCCTTGTGCTCTCTCTTCCTAATCATATCAAGGATTGATTGATTTGAAAAATGGACAATTTTTGGGGTAGAGGTAGACCAAATATCCACTCCATGCCCAGAGATTTTGGAAAGGTGGTATTTCACACGGCTAACTCCTCTATTTTTTTTTGTCCACATAGCTTGTGGTTCGCTTCAATCTATTAAAACCCTCAAATGGTTCACCATACTCCCACATCGGGTCCAATGGTTTTTGTATTTTCGGTGATAAAAATTTTAGACCTATGTCACAACCGACAAAACAAATGGGGAAATTTAATGAATAATCAACACAAAAGAATGCTGGCAACTGCATATAAAATTTAAATATTCAATTAAAATTGGCAAGAATAGGCATATCTAAGATTCTAATGGACATTGCACATTGCAAGCTTTAAAGTGCAAAGTGCAAACCCTATACTAGATCTTGCAAACAGAAAAACAAAGAAAATATATGCATAAATTGTTTTACATACCTAGAAATTTGAATATACTAGATTGAGAGGGAGTGTTAGAGTTTGTGCAACTTCAGAAGCTATTCTTATTGATTTTCAATCCAATTTCTTTATAGATAATTTATAGATGGATTTTTTGACATCCAATAACAGATACAAACTTTTTGCAAAGATTACCAAGCAAGGAAGCAACACAGAGCTCCATTTGATGAAGGGAAAGCTTGGATAGCAAATACGGTCCTTCAGTTGGTTCATGCAGAGATGTTGTTGGACCAATGAACAAATCCATCATCGGTACCAGGTATTTCCTTGCCCCTAACAAGATGTCATCTTAGCAATCACAAATGGAAGATCATGGATTGTTAAGACTGGTCGACACACAGGTCAGAGATCATGCATCAGCAACAAAAAGTGCATGGACATCAATACACTTTGGCATTAGTGGTATGGCCATCCAAACTTGACATAGCTCTCTCGATTGGCTTGAGATAATTTATAGATGGATTTTTTGACATCCAATAACAGATACAAACTTTTTGCAAAGATTACCAAGCAAGGAAGCAACACAGAGCTCCATTTGATGAAGGGAAAGCTTGGATAACAAATACGGTCCTTCAGTTGGTTCATGCAGAGATGTTGTTGGACCAATGAACAAATCCATCATCGGTACCAGGTGTTTCCTTATTTTTGTTGAAGACCACAATAAGAAAATGTGGGTGTACTTTCTAACAATGAAACCTAATGTATTTAATTAATTCCAAAGGTTCAAAGTTTGGCATGCTTATATTAATGTCATCATGTCATTTCCTACATCTGGATAGCTAATACATGATTCCCAGATTTGGGATTTTTGCAACTTTGATCTCATTTATATCCTGTGCAAGAAGATTCCTTGAGTAAGGGTTCCTCTTCACAATTAGCCACCCCTACACCAGGGATATCTTTGAAGGGTGACAGATCTCCATCTGTTACACCACCAGAAGCTTGGGGTGGAGATATACCAACTGATAGATTCAACTCGCGTTAATAGTCTGTTCATAATATATCAAGATTTGCCTCTTCTGCACCTTCAGATTCTAGTGGTATTTTATCAGGCACAGTCTCTTCTAACTCTCAGGATACATTTCCTTTTACCAGCTCTGGCACAACAGACTACTCTTCAAGTGTGAACTTTCATAATACTCAAGTGACAGGAGTGGAGTTTTCAAACATAGAGAATGCTGGGCCTTCTGAAAATTTGTCTGTTCTTCCAGTGAGTGGAATGTCATCTGCACAATAATTAAAAAAAAAAGATAATACCATCGCTTAAGCGACGGCTACAACTGTCGCTTTACCGACGATTACAGTTTAAAGCCATCGCTTAACCGACGGCATGAAGGTTATTTAAAAAAAAAAAATTGACTACCGACGCTTATCCGACGGCCATGTTGTCGCTTAACCGATGGCATGAAAGTTATTTTCTTAAAAAAATTTCACTACCGTCGAAGAAATTCTGTCGCTTAACCGACGCTTTACATTTAACCGACGGTAAACTGAGGTGTCGCTTAACCGACGGATTGGAAAGATGTCGGATAACCGACGATAAGCATCCGACGCTTGAAAAAAATCATAGTGTCGTACATGCGACAGGGAAGTGTCGAAAATCCGACAATCCTGCCGTCGGATTTTTGGTCGAAATGTAGTAGTGTCTCATACCTTATCTTGACCCTAATTGGAGCATGCATAACTTGGTGACTCATGAAAGCCTAATTGGTGCATGAAAGTATTGGTGATCATGTGTTTCTAGTTCACTCTCCTAACTTGCATGATTGCACACCAAACCCTAGTTGGACATCTCATACCTTGTCTTAACCCTAGTTGGAGCATGAAACTTGGTGACTCATGAAATCCTAGTTGGTGCATGCAAGTATTGGTGATCATGTGTTTGTAGTTCACTCTCCTAACTTGCATGATTGCTCACCAAACCCTAGTTGGACATCTCATACCTTGTCTTGACCCTAATTGGAGCATGCACAACTTGGTGACTCATGAAATCCTAGTTGGTGCATGCAAGCATTGGTGATCATGTGTTTGTAGTTCACTCTCCTAACTTGCATGATTTCTCACCAAACCCTAGTTGGACATCTCATACCTTTTTTTTACCCTAGTTAGAGCATGCAACTTGGTGACTCATGAAAGCCTAGTTGGTGCATGCAAGTATTGGTGATCATGTGTTTGTAGTTCACTCTCCTAACTTGCATGATTGCTCACCAAACCATAGTTATACATCTCATACCTTGTCTTGACCCTAATTGGAGCATGCACAACTTGGTGACTTATGAAATCCTAGTTGGTGCATGCAAGTATTGGTGATCATGTGTTTCTATTTCACTCTCCTAACTTGCATGATTGCGCACCAAACCCTAGTTGGACATCACATACCTTGTCTTGACCCTAGTTGGAGCATGCAACTTGGTGATTCATGAAAGCCTAGTTGGTGCATGCAAGTATTGGTGATCATGTGTTTGTAGTTCACTCTCCTAACTTGCATGATTGCTCACCAAACCCTAGTTGGACATCTCATACCTTGTCTTGACCCTAATTGGAGCATGCACTACTTGGTGCCTCATGAAATTCTAGTTGGTGCATGCAAGTATTGGTGATCATGTGTTTGTAGTTCACTCTCCTAACTTGCATGATTGCTCACCAAACCGTAGTTGGACATCTCATACCTTGTCTTGACCCTAGTTGGAGCATGCAACTTGGTGACTCATGAAAGCCTAGTTGGTGCATGCAAGTATTGGTGATCATGTGTTTGTAGTTCACTCTCCTAACTTGCATGATTGCTCACCAAACCCTATTTGGACATCTCATACATTGTCTTGACCCTAATTAGAGGATGCACAACTTGGTGACTCATGAAATCCTAGTTGGTGCATGCAAGTATTGGTGATCATGTCTTTGTAGTTCACTCTCCTAACTTGCATGATTGCTCACCAAACCCTAGTTGGACATCTCATACCTTGTATTAACCCTAGTTGGAGCATGCAACTTGGTGACTCTTAAAAGCCTAGTTGGTGCATGCAAGTATTGGTGATCATGTGTTTGTAGTTCACTCTCCTAACTTGCATGATTGCTCACCAAACCCTAGTTAGACATCTCATACCTTGTCTTGACCCTAGTTGGAGCATGCAACTTGGTGACTCATGAAAGCCTAGTTGGTGGATGCAAGTATTGGTGATCATGTGTTTGTAGTTCACTCTCCTAACTTGCATGATTTCTCACCAAACCCTAGTTGGACATCTTATACCTTGTCTTGACCCTAATTGGAGCATGCAACTTGGTGACTCATGAAAGCCTAGTTGGTCCATGCAAGTATTGGTGATCATGTGTTTGTAGTTCACTCTATAAGAGTTTTTACACCATGATTGAAAGCACATTTCATCAAGAGCATTGAGGCCATTAATTATGCAAAGTTGTTTGTTCCAATACCAGTTCCAACTTTACTTACTGACATGCATATCAAAAAAAAATAAGATGCCCTGTGATACTAAAATTCGGATCAATTTTATATGCACCATGAAGGAAACCCATGACTTTGATATGTAAGCTACCATGGGAAAAGAATTAGATGTACATGTGTTTAGTGTACTTTTTGAGACAATGCTTGAATAAGAGATTAATTCTTGAACAAAAGAATGGTTTTTTCCTCAAGTAGAATTAAGAACTAAGTTCATCCCTAGCCAAATCCCCCATATGACCATGTACAAATAATTACTTTAAACATTTTGAGTTGTATTTTTCCATACCAATGCCACTAACAATCATAATAAAAGCACATCTCATAACTTGCATGATTGTGCACCAAACCCTAGTTGGACATCTCATACCTTGTCTTGACCCTAATTGGAGCCTGCAACTTGGTGACTCATGAAATCGTAGTTGGTGCATGCAAGTATTGGTGATCATGTGTTTGTAGTTCACTCTCCTAACTTGCATGATTGCTCACCAAACCCTAGTTGGACATCTCATACCTTGTCTTGACCCTATTTGGAGCATGCAACTTGGTGACACATGAAAGCCTAGTTGGTGTGCATGCAAGTATTGGTGATCATGTGTTTCTAGTTCCCTCTCCTAACTTGCATGATTGCTCACCAAACCCTAGTTGGACATCTCATACCTTGTCTTGACCCTAGTTGGAGTATACAACTTGGTGACTCATGAAAGCCTAGTTGGTGTGCATGTAAGTATTGGTGATCGTGTGTTTCTAGTTCCCTCTCCTAACTTGCATGATTGCTCACGAAACCCTAGTTGGACATCTCATACCTTGTCTTGATCCTAATTGGAGCATGCAACTTGGTGACTCATGAAAGCCGAGTTGGTGCATGCAAGTATTGGTGATCATGTGTTTCTAGTTCCCTCTCCTAACTTGCATGATTTCTCAAGAAACACTAGTTGGACATCTCATACCTTGTCTTGAACCTAGTTGGAGGATGCAACTTGGTGACTCATGAAAACCTAGTATTGGTGATCTCATGTGTTTCTAGTTCCATCTCATACCTTGTCTTGACCCTAATTGCTGCATGCAAATATGAAAGCCTCTAGTTGGATTCTGATTTGTACATGGCAATGTAATTAAATGTATATTAAACTAAAAAAATCAAGAAATGTAAATTTCAACAACTCGAGAGCTTGTTATTTTCCAAACTATATTTGGTGGTGTCTAAAGACACCATTCTTGGAGCCTCCAATGTGACATAGATGGTGTTTGTATCCTAGGCACACGAAAGGCTAGACATTAGTAACATCATAAGAAAGAAAAGAGAACCCAATGAAAATGTGCAAACATGGTTTATAGATAACTCACCCGAGGTTGTACGATCGTGTTTATAGTGTCCAATATCCTTTGAATAACATTATGTCTTTGAATGGTATCTGTCAATCACAGGTTTATTACATTGGTAATACAGTAAGGCTAAATAATGGAAATTGTGCTTCAGAATTCACTTTTAAAAGGGTTAACTAACGCACCTGACAATGCACTCATACAAGTAGTTCATCCGGATCATCTCTGGTGCCGATGGTGTCCATCAATTTTTCGTGCTCTATATGTGGTAGCAAGTATCGTACATGCGACCTATTTTTTGTGAGCAAGTGTGCGAAGCTTGATGTTTATACCAACTACTAGGTTGGTGAAGTGGTATACAATAGCTCCTGGTCTATAATCTTGATATACATACCCACCCTTCCTTTTCTGTTGTGCTGCAAGTGTCAAGTACTCCCCTTTTATAACCATCGAGCCGATTGGGAATTCAATATTTTCATCATCTGTAATAGGTTCTAGAAGGGTTTGTTTCCCCTCTAAGCAATGTGCCAACCAATAGTCAGAACCCCATTCATTATTTTTTGGGGCAACCACTGCATATATTTGACCTGTGAAAGGAAATAGGTTGAGATAACAATGCATTTTGTAAATAAGGTCTTACATTTCTAATTTCTACATAAATTAAATTCTACAAAGGTCGAGTAAGCAATACATAAATGCATTTTCTTATTTAGGTACTACTCATGTACCTGCTTGTATGAGATCCAATATGTGATCATAGTCTGTAGAAATATGTGTCTGATCATCTTCCAAATGGTCTATTTCATTACCCCCGTTGAAATTGGTGCCAAGTGTCACTCGATCCCATGTATCAACGTTATCCGTATGCTCACAATCACCCCATTCACCAATGCTACAGGAACTGCAAAAGCAAGCCTTCAATCTTGTCCAAATTTGTAGGGCCGAGTTGTCTGAGCTTCTAATTGAATGAAACTGTCGAGTTCCACGCACTGTGTTCACACGAGGTGTTTGTGATCGGTCCACATTTGTAAACTCCCAGAATATTCTTCGCACTAAGTGTTTCCTTGTTGCTTGTTCTCCCATGATAGATGCACACCATTGGACTATAGATGCAGTGTCTCGAAGGCGAGCACCTGTAAACTTCATCTCTTCCCTTCAAAGGGCAGTTTTAATGCATGCACCAGCACCATCATGCTCACCTTTTCCATGACCAGTTTCAAAGTAGTTCCATACATGTGGCACCTTGTATTTTATGTGCAACAAACACAACCATTCAAATACACGTGCATTCTTGAACTGTCCAGCACAACCATCTGACCAAATGAAATGACGATAAAATGGTATATCCATAGCTATCATGTGATCATAGAATAATTTAAAGCAATGTTGCACGTAATGGATTTCATGGGTCTGGTCGTCACTTATGTAGAAGTGACTTTCTTTCATTATCACACGTTTCTCTTCATTGCTATCTTGCCCATGTCGATACGTGATATGCACCATTATGCTCACCTGCTCCGAGTGATAGTATTGAATTTGAATTTCATTTTGTGGTTGTAGGGTGTAATTTTCCGCAAAGTCAACCACCGATAGTATTTTTCCGAGAGGGAAGGTTTCCCGGCATATTCTGATTTGCTCATCTTGCCACCGTGCCATATCGGCATGTTGAATGTACTGTTGGATCTTTCCACGAAACTATGGAATAAAATCACATACTCGCACTTGGTACATGAATATTAATATGTCAATAAACCACATAAAAAAAACGTGTACATGAATATTAATTTGTCAATATTCAAGAATTTACCTGTGAAGTCACCAATTTAATCTTCCTGCTTTCTTTCCCATCATTTAGTTGATATATCTCATACTGATAGTTCTGCTTCTCAACAATTGCATTCCCAAATGCTTGATCTTCACTCTCATGGATGCAATCAGACCATAAGGATAACCCACCACAATTGTTGCAAGAATCGTCTACACATTGTTTTAAGTAATGTGTCTTCCCATCTTGCCTCAGACACATGATGCTATGGATTAAATCTCTGGATGACATTAGCGGTACTGTACTTGAGCATTCCTGCACATGGTTACGATGTAAAAAATGACGTATATGTGCAAATGTATGGTAATATAGGTCAAACTCTATGTGGTATCTACAACAACAAGTGTTCTGGATGGTATTTATTCTAACATACCAAGGCTTGCATTTTTCAAAATATCTTTGGCCGAGCCTTAGCTCTAAGTGGGAAACTTTAAACATCTCGAACAGTTGAGTTTGTGTCATGTCAAGATAATGCTTAACATGAGGTTCAGTGTGATGAGAAACCCTACAATGTTTTAACACATCCTTCGTGTTAGAAGAAGGCCTAGTGTTATCATGCCAAAACGTTTGCACTAGGCCCTTCACTGCTTCGACTAACTTCATGTCTTTGTGGGGCAACCTACCGCTAAATGCCCATAATGTTTCCATTTGTCCCTCTACATCAAGGTTTTCTCTTCTTACTGAATATTTTTTAAGTGTCTTTGGATGTAAAGGAACAATTTGTGATGTGCATTTAAGTAAACGACGTTGTCTTGTGGATCTACATACAATTGATTCAGCCAATACACGTCGAGCCACATTACAGTCTTTTGAACGAGTTTTTTTACCAATCGATGTGAATGCAACAGCAAGAGATTTAACAATGTGATTACCGTGATTCCATATTCTTCATTGTTGTTATGCCTAAATTTCTTCTAACAGTTACCATATTTCTAGATTTAAGCAAAGCTAAAAATAGTTGGCATTTACCGGCTTCAGATTTGTTATCAAAATATTGTTTCATTATTTGAGAAGAATGACGAAGGATAGTGCGTTTAGCCACCTTACCTTCCATGGAAGTCAATCTGCTATCGTCCACTTGTATTCGTTTAGGAGTTCTCTTTCATTTTGATGCAAAATTTCTTGCCGTTTGAAATGTTGGAGTGACGTTTACATCCACTACCGGCTCACAACTTTGATTAGGAGATTGAACCACCAAAATGGTTGTTGCTGAGTCACATTTACATCGGGAGTAACATAATTATTGAACTCTTCAGAAAATTGTCCGTTTACTAATGGATGAATAATATCAACTTCCATATAACCAGCTTCTTTTAATGTTGCATTATCTTCCTTAGCCTCTATGTCAAGTATCTGTTGAGGGGGGATGGGAACTATTTGTTCATGTAATGAATGCCGATGATTTCTTGAATCTTCCCTTTTTTTTGTTTTTTATTTTCTACTTCTTCCGATGTAAGCACCTTCCTCGCTGACTTTCATCCTCTATTACGTACATTCCCCATTGAAATCCACCCAAACTTGTACAAAACTATGGAATTATGTAAGTAATGATAAAAAATTGCATGTCAAACAGTTCTCTGTGCGCAAGTTCAGACAAATTATGTCTTTTGATATGTTAATGGTGGCCAACACGACGCCATCCTACATTTTCTATAAAACACATATCGCATATGCAATATAACGCATCTCCGATATATCGCATATGCGATATTGAATTCCATCTTTTTAATGAACGGGCAGGTTTTTACATGTTTTCCATAACACATTCCCGATATATAGCATATGCGATTTAGTGCATATGAGATATATTGCATATGCGATTTAGTGCTCAATGAAAATGTGCAATTTACATTTATCTAGATATGATGAGGATGAGGGTGATGAACATTGAGGGTGTCCATAAGCATGATGATGATGAGTATGAGGGTGAGGGTGTCGATGAGGATGAGGGTGAGGGTTTTGATGATGATGAGGATGAGGGTGTCAATGAGGATGAGGGTGAGGGTGTCGATGGTGATGAGGATGAGGGTGTTGATGATGGTGAGGATGAGGCTGATGAACAATGATGATGAGGCTGAGGATGATGATAAGGATGAGGATGATGATGATGATGACGATGATGATGATGACCATGATGATGATGATGAGGATGAGGGATGATGATGATGATGACGATGATGATGATGACCATGATGATGATGATGAGGATGAGGGTGATGGTGATGATGAGGATGAGGGATGATGATGATGACGAGGATGGTGATGAGGATGATGATGATGACGAGGATGGTGATGATGATGAGGATGATGGTGACGATAAAGATGATGGTGAACAATGATGGTGATGATGAGGAGGATGATGACTATGATGATGATGATGAGGATGAGGGCGATGATGATGTTGATGATGATGATGATGATGACGACCATGATGATGATGATGAGGATGAGGGTGATGATGATGATGAGGATGAGGATGAGGATTATGATGATGATGATGATGAGGATGAGGATATTGATGATGTTGAGGACGAGGGTGTTGATGAAGACGGTGAGGATGAGGATGATGATGAGGAGGAGGAGGAGGAGGATGAGGGTGATGATGATGATGAGGATGAGGGTGATGATGATGATGATGATGATGGTGACAAGGATGGTGATGATGATGATGATGATGATGATGATGATGAGGATGGTGATGATGATGAGGATGATGGTGACGATGAAGATGATGGTGAACAATGATGGTGATGATGATGAGGATGAGGGTGATGATGATGATGATGATGAGGATGAAGGTGATGATGATGATGATGAGGATGTTGCTGATGTTGAGGATGAGGGTGTCGATGAAGACGACGACGACGATGACGACGACGACGACGATGATGATGATGATGAGGATGAGGGTGATCATGAGGAGGATGATGACTATGATGATGATGATGAGGATGAGGGTGATGATGATGATGACCATGATGATGATGATGATGATGATGATGATGATGATGATGAGGATGAGGGTGATGAACGATGATGATGATGATGATGAGGATGAGGGTGATGAACGATGATGATGAGGATCGAGATTGATGATGATGAGGATGAGGGTGATGATGATGATGAGGATGAGGGTGACGATGAAGATGATGATGAGGATGATGGTGATGATGATGAGGAGGATGATGAATATGATGATGATGATGAGGATGAGGGTGTCGATGAAGATGATGATGATGGTGAGGATGAGGGTGATGAACGATGTTGATGAGGGTGATGATGATGATGAGGATGCAGGTGATGCTGAAGATGATGATGAGGATGATGGTGATGATGAGGAGGATGATGAATATGATGAGGGTGTCGATGAAGATGATGATGATGGTGAGGATGAGGGTGATGAACGATGATGATGATGATGATGATGATGATGAGGGTGATGATGATGAGGAGGATGAGGGTGATGACGAGGAGGATGATGACTATGATGATGATGATGAGTATGAGGGTGATGACGAGGAGGAGGAGGATGGTCATGATGACCATGATGATGATGACGACGACCATGAGGATGAGGGTGATGATGACGATGACCATGATGATGATGATGATGATGAGGATGAGGAGGAGGGTAATGATGAGGAGGAGGAGGATGAGGGTGATGATGATGATGATGATGAGGATGAGGATGATGACCATGATGAAGTTGATGCGGATGAGGGTGATGATGATGATGATGATGATGATGAGGATGAGGATGATGATGATGGTGATGAGGATGAGGGTGATGATGATGATGATGATGATGATGATGATGATGATGATGATGATGACCATGATGATGAGGATGAGGATGAGGGTGATGATGAGGAGGAGGAGGATGAGGGTGATAATGAATTTGAGGTTGATGATGATGATGATGACCATGATGAAGTTGATGAGGATGAGGGTGATGATGAGGAGGAGGAGGAAGATGAGGGTGATGATGATGATGATGACCATGATGATGATGATGAGGATGAGGGTGATGATGATGATGATGAGGATGAGGGTGATGATTATGATGAGGTTGACGATGACGATGATGAGGATGAGGATGAGGATGATGACGGTAATGATGATGATGATGATGAGGATGACCATGATGAAGCTGATGAGGATGAGGGTGATGATGATGATGATGATGATGAAAATGAGGATGCTGATGATGGTGATGAGGATGAGGTTGATGATGATGATGACGACGATGATGATGATGATGATGATGATGATTAGCATGAGGGTGATGTTGATGATGATGAGGATGAGGGTGATGATGATGATGAGGTTGACGATGATGATGATGAGGATGAGGATGATGATGGTGATGATGATGATGACGACGATGATGACCATGATGAAGCTGATGAGGATGAGGGTGATGATGATGATGATGATGATGAGGATGATGATGATGATGATGATGAGGATGAGGATGAGGATGAGGGTGATGATGATGATGATGATGATGATGATTACGATGATGACCATGATGATGCTGATGAGGATGAGGGTGATGATGATGATGCTGCTGATGATGATGAGGATAAGGATGATGAGGATGATGATGAGGATGAGGATGATGATGATGACGATGATGATGATGATGATGACGATGATGACCATGATGATGCTGGTGAGGATGATGGTGATGATGATGATGATGATGATGATGATGATGATGATGATGATGATGCTAATGGGGATAAGGGTGATGATGAGGATGAGGGTGATGATGATGATGAGGATGAGGGTGACGATGAAGCTGATGAGGATGAGGGTGATGATGATGATGATGATGATGAAGCTAATGAGGGTTATGGTGATGGCGATGATGATGAACAATGATGATGATGAGGAGGAGGAGGAGGAGGATGACTATGATGATGATGATGAGGATGAGGATGAGGGTGATTATGATGATGATGAGGATGAGGGTGATGAACAATGATGCATTAGGAAAAAAACAAATTAGTTAAAATTTACCTATAGCACCATTAGAATTTTCCTAGTTCAATTATGCTAGCAACATAAGAGAACTTCCATGAAGTAAGCTATAGTGGGAACCCACCACCCATACAACTTCCAAGTAGCTAGTGACATTGTGAATCTAGAAGCCATGCCACATAAATTAGCTCTGAACATAATTCTATCAAGCACCTTAGTTGAGTGTGATTTTAATTTTAGTCAAGTGTTGAGCACAATAAACCTTTTCAAGAAATTGAGAATATCAAAATATGTTTTTGATCTAATTGATGTTACACATGATAAATAATACATAAAATTGTTATTCAACTAGGCACCTAAAGGGACACAAAAGTAGGAAGGAAAATCAATTTATAAAAGTTGCACATGCATTTAAACTAATTGCATTGTGAAGACTATCCAAAATGATTTTACATAGTTACCATATGACCTTAAATTGATTCTCTAGAATTGCTAATGTTTAAGATGAGACATACAAGGGTTAGTTTTGGTTAGAACCTAACAATTGTATTAACATAACCTAATGGTAAATCCTTCCTTGGAGGATCAAAGTAGTGAAATTGTAAGGCTTAGATGTGGAGTACATACATCTTTAGTTCCCTTAGTGAATTATACATACCAATCTCTTTCCAACAATGGTTTGTTTTTATCAAACACGGTCTGTAGGTGAAAGTTATGACTCCAAAAAAGGAACAGTCTAATTATTCCCTACAAGTTCAAGCGGTACTCATGTCATCACAACATAATTTACACATATGCGTTATAGATTTATCATATCGCATATGCGATATGAATAAGCTATATCGCATATGCGTTATAGCTTATTCATATCGCATATGCAATATGAATAAGCTATAACACATATGCGATATAACGCATATGCAATATAGCTTATTCGCATATGCGATATGAATAAGCTATATCGCATATGCGTTATATCGTAGATGCATTATTTTAAAATTTAAATAATTGGTGGATTAAGGTTTGGCATTAGGTTTGGAAGCAGCTTCAGAATACCGAACCTATTGGCTAGGACAAATCAACCAGGGCTATTGCTTATCTTTTAGAACTCTATCAATATGCTCAGTTTAGATGGCGTGTTTTGATATGACATACACAATATTTTTTTATGAAAATGTAGGATATTGTAGAGTACAAAATGATGATTCTAAATATGTAATTTTTTCCTTCAAAACTGTGTTTTATTTATTTATAATTATTTTTCTAAATGGCACATGTTAGTTTTCAAAAATACATACATCGATTGTTTGTTATATAACTTTTGATTTCCATCACCATTTCCCAAAAAAACTATATGGTGCACTAGACGAGATCAAGCTCTATGATCTTATATTTAGAAATCAAGGATTTAATTAATTTTTGCCCTTAAAGTGTTGCACCCACACATAAGGTTTTAATTTCAAGCTTTTTTGACTTCAATAATTAATAATAAAAAAAATAATTCATGAAAAAATCCGAATAAATAGTGTTGCACAAGGCACATATATCCTTTATATGTCTGCAAGATTTTATCCCAAATGGACATCATTTACCTCATATATTGTTGCACCCGCACAAACATATATGTTAGGATGTGCTGAAAATTTGAAAACCCACTTTCACGGAAACTAATTTTACAATCATTTACACACATTTTCTCTGCATAAATGCTATATATTAGGAAAGCTGATTCACTTACCTATCTTTTCTCTTTTTACTTCATCTTCAAATAAGTTAGGGAAGTACCCCTAATTGTCACCTAAAGTCAGAGTTTCCCATTTATTCCAGTATTGTGTGGCATCTAAAGTGTCTTTAAAGGAGTCCATGCTTATGCATCTGCCCTTATGGGGCAATAAAACACCCAGAAATGGGTGCCCAACCCATTCCTCACCCATGTGTTTCACTTGCTCATGCAGCTAGCGAAAGCTAGGGATTTTTCCTTCATGTTTTTATGTGTTTCCTTCATTTTCCATGGTTGGGAAATTCATTTTTGGTGTTGCCTAGTGGATGGGGAGAGAGATTCACGATTTGGGGGTTTATGGAGGTCGTTTCTGCCAATAAACGTTTTATGAAATCGAATTTTCTCTACGAGGGTTGATTTTCCCTTCTACCATTTTGTTTTTGGTTTCCAAAATGTTTTCCTCCATACCCAACACTTGTGTTTCGCTATTATGTGCAACCTTGTTTTGGTCTGCACTGTGAGTAAGAATTAGGAGTGGAAGAGGTCTAAAATTGGCTTGATAAACCTAGTGAAGTGAGGAACCTCACAAAAGATCAAGAGGGGCTGGTTAATCTTCTATGCCATACCTTGGAGAACACTGGAAGGAAAGGTATAGCATGAGGGACTATGTAGCAGTGAAGGGAATACTTCCTTGTGTTGGATGTGTAGGTGTTGTGGAGACCAAGACAGATAGATCTTGTAGTGGAGTCCATAACTCTGTGGTTGAGCTCACTAGCTTAGTAATTCTTCCTTTCCACTACCTTAGTAGCCTGATAAACCCGATTGTAGATTGGCTTGGCTGAACCTTGGTGTGTATTTGGCTATGTTTGAGCCTGTTGTTCCATTTCACCTTATGGCAATCATGCCCAGCTCGGTGGTGGCAGTTGTGTTGAGAGATTGATGAGCACAACTAGCCTATGGTTGGGTGGAACATTGCAGTGACATAGCTAGTTGCTCGGGGCATCTCATTTTCAAGATAACCGCTCTCTTGTATTTAATTTATGCAATGTAATTGCTTTAAGAATTATTATGAACATATTGAAAGTACTGAATAAGATTTGCTTCCACTGTATTTTCATTTTTTATACATCTGCATATGTATTTTTATTTTCAATGCATTTTTTATTATGTTCATGGGGGTAGATGCCCGATTTTATGGTGTAGTCACTTCCTCTCCATCAGACGAGAGGGGAGGGGACATGACGGATTTCTAATGAAAGAAATGAATATCCCAACCATACCACAAGATCATTGATCAATGAATACAATTTGATTTTGATTTCCCCAAGAAAAATATGTAAACTACAAAATTAGTGAAGTAGTGCCATTTCTTGTTCTGAAAACAACCCCTTTCTTTACATAAACCATCCCTTTTAAAAGATACATTATCCAAAAAAAATGAATCTTATATCCAATTCAAAAGGACCAACTTTCTAATTTAAGTCTTAGGTCAAATATACATGGATATGATATAGGCATGACACATAGACTTCACCTAGATAAAGTTCCAAAAATTCTAAAACTAGTACATTGGAATATGAAACAAAAAGTGAGAGTATATATGAACTATATCATTAATTAAGGTTGACTAACCAAAATTACAAAATGAAACTATGTAGGTTGTAATAATTTTGCAGGGTATCTTAATAACTGGTGAAACCAATGCTACAAAAGATAAGCCTTGAAACTAATTGTAGATTCACATTATGCTCCTCCTTGTACCAAAAACCTATTGCATTAGTTAGCTTATCAAGCCTGAGATGAGGGAGCCTGGAAGGCGTCATGTAAGACATGAGTTCCAAGCTCTACCAGAATGCCTAGCTTGTCATGGTTGGATTGAATCTTTTGCTTTTCTTTTAGATACTTAACTATCCAATACCTCTTCTACCTTTTCAATACCTTGTTCTTCTATGATATTCTTTGGGAAAAATCACATAACTTATTATGTTTGACATTCAACCTATTCATATAATTATTCACCATGACATGCTTCAAGTGAAAGCCCAAACTTTCAACATCTCATGACATTAAATCAGTGAAATCCTAATGTCAATTATTTAACATAACTTTAATATTGTTGCAGACTTCACACTTTTGTAGTGGTAAACCCTAAAATTCCTTGAGTTCCACTACATAATTGATTTTGTATAACTTTTTGCTAAAAAACATTCAGTACCGCTACAAAATTGGCATTCATCTCCATTTAAATTCTCGTAGCTAAATTAACTTCATGTTTCTACAAAATAACTTGAAACTTCACAGCAAAAGGATAAGGCCCCGAATCTTTATAATTACAATCTATTTGAAACAAAAATACCAAAGACATAACAAGTAAATATTTCATAAATCAATAGATCTAGCAAGTATTTAGGAGTAGGTGAGAAAATGATTAATCTATTAGAATTTGGTGGAAAAAGATTAAGGTAGAATAATTTAGCCATAACAACAACATAGTTCAGTTTTAAACCCATATTTATCAAGCACCGAGAGGGATATGCCTTTCGGTTGGGCACTCACTTGGTGGGAATGCCTCTGTCAAGCTTCAGGGTCGATCCACTCCTTGGGCACTCCTATGTTGAGAACTCCTTGTTGGGTGCTCCTCTACTGGGAACTTCTTATTGGGTGATCCTTGCGTGGTTAGGAAATGGCAATGGGGAGGAAATTCCTGTTTCTATGAAAATGGATAATGGATATTGAGTAATACACCAAAGAAGGATGTTAGTGGGAGAACGAACATGAAAATAATACTCTCGAGAATTCTCTATAAATGGATAGTTTGCAAAAATAAAAATGCATGATGTTAAGAAGTAGGTTGGTACATTGGCATGCATGAACAATAGTTATAACAACTACCATTCGGACTATTAGTAATCAAAATCACTAGCTATAATGATACAATGGACATGGAGGATTCCAGGTATTGTGACGATAATGTGGCGAGTGTACGCGGGTGAAGAACGCTTTGAAAACCAACATAGATGTGGAGAGATAATTTAGGAGTGTTCCAACATGGATGATAGACGTCACCCTCTCATAACAAGTTTGCATTCAACAGTGAATGAGTTCATCAAGGGATGTGTACGATCAAGCTATTGTAACCCAAATGCTTTACTCATGTGATATGGACATTTGAGCTTAATGAAGAGACTTTAACGCTCTAGAGAACTAAAAACGGCTCACCATAATATATAAGGAAACAACCATTGGTTAGTAGATCATGGATGGAATAAAATAAATATAGCTAGTTTAGTTTAGGAAATTATTACAATTATGTAATAAGAGATCGACTCGCTAACTATCATAAAACATCAAACGTAAGATTTCATATAAACAATAGTTGGTTTAATTTTGAATCACATAACCAAATCTTAATAATATCAATTAAAATTAGTTTAAATTCTTGGTTATGCAAATTAGAATGATAACTAAGGAAAACTAAAGGGTCTTACCCTTTGCCAAGATTTACTTTGCATATTCAAGTGATTTAAACTTCTTAAATCCAAGAACATAAACAAAGAGTTTAGAATCAAAACATTGGTAAATAGAATGACCAATTAAATATGTAAAGCGATGAAATAACACTACCAACAATAGTAGGTAAACTGAATGACTGAATAATGCGTGTAATTTCATCTTTTGGATTCCATGATTTCAATCATGGAATCCAAAGACTAAAAAAATGAATATTAATAATAATATGGCTATCCCCTTGTAAAATCTGTTGCAAAACATACCTTTTCACTTTGTAGATGAATAAATAGGATCATAGAATAATGTGCCAAATAAAATAGGTAAGTGAAATAAAAACATAAGAAACCTTGTTTAGAAACATCATCTTAGAAACCTTTATTGATCATTAACCTTGCTAAGAGCTAAAGAAAAAGGGAGGGGGCCGGGGCATTTATTTTGTAAAAAATGAAAGGGTTGTTGTTGACATAGGCCAACAAATGGCGACTAGCGAAGAGAACTAGTTATCTCTGATTCAATATCAACAAGAGTAAGATACAGGTACAATAAAGATAGAAATGCAAACTAAAATTCATACGCAATGTGTCTGATGGGTCCCACATAACAAATCCTTCAAAATATTTCAACCACTAGGGGCCATTATATTTTTTCCAAGAAATCATCTTCTGAGGAATATAGACTTGATTAAAATTAGCGGGCAATTAAATGAATGAATTTTCTATTAGCTTACCATGTAAAAGATAGCATGTAGTAACTGACTCCAGGTCATAAATGTTTCCTCCAATACCATTGGAATTTCCATTGATTCCAACGGGCGTCCATAGCCTCGACATGGTTTTATTTAACCAAGATTAGTCACCTTTATCCCATTCACTAGATATAGAAAATCATTTCACCATGGATAAATGAAGATTAAGGGCATTGTCCTCACTTAGGAATCAACTACGACAACGTCATTCACACATGCTTTTAGAAACTGAGTGGGTCAACTCGTGATGAGACCTCCCATCTTGCAATCTTTAGGACTACAAGATAGTATCCCGACTTGGTAGCCAGATATCGATATAGTCATTCCAAAAGATGTGTATGATCATGAACAAGCTAGCTTGTGATAAGACCTCCTTCCCTTGATCAACTCTTTTGTTACAGATTTTGATTTATGAATGTTGATCCACATTGGGATCACTCAGTGAATGGGGAGGTGACCAAAACACTCCTTAAGAGTATGGGGTGGTGTTAATAAGTTAAGGAGTTTGACTCAATCAGTCACACATGCCAATAAAATAATGGGGCTAATAAAAACATATAATTAAATAGTTCTATAATTGAAAGACATGTATTCTCGTCCAATGATTATAAGGGTGAAGATGAAGCTGACAGGGTGATCAGATATTTTTTGGGCATTGAAAGACTGTACCCACCATCAAGTTAATTTTATTTTGATTTATAGACCATGAAAACAAATAACCTTGATTTAACTTTCAGTTGTTGACAAAATATAGAAAAAATGGTTTAAATAGTTCACCATTAGACCTTATTAACAACAAAATGTTTGAAAGAGATATCAATTGATTAATAAAATCACACGAGGCACGTATTTAAAACAATGGTTGATATTTATTGAAAAGGAAATTAAACTAATATAGAAAAATAATCAGAACTTGACATCGTTCTAAGAGATATAATATGATAATAAACTCTAGTGCAAAAGAAAAACAACAGTTATATGTATCAGTTATTAGATAATCAATGCTACTCTTACACAATAATGCGTCTTAAAGTGATAAAAATTGAATAGATGGATTGAGTATCAAGGCCCGATTCGAAGCACTTCAAAATAAAGCAAAATCAAATATAATAAATGAAAAACTAAAAATTGAAAATGCACACCCAACCAAAACCTGATTTATACATGATATGTATAATAATGATCTCCCAAGAGGAAATTAGGCAAAGTAATGCTTAGGGATTTTTCCATTCACTAGATGGATCTCTATTTCTCCTTCTAGTGAACTCAAACGAAAGGTACTTGGGCCAATATTTTATGTAATATTGAAAGGCCCAAGCTAAAAGAATTGAAACTTCGTGTGCTTTCCTCTATCTCCATGTGCTTGGTATTATTTAAGCATTAAGTTCCCTACTTCAAAATTTCTATCTGAAGTAGATTTATGGTCAAACCTCTTCTTTACATCATGTTGATGTTGATCAAAATTTTGCTTGGCCTTTGAAAATTGGGTCTCGGATCCGGGTAATAACGCAACTCAACTAGGTCTTTGTGAGCATACAGTTATGGGTTATGAAAATGTTATTGGGGCATGTTCTATGGGAGAGGTTGCATAAGGAAGAATATGATGAGGTTCCCATCCAGTGTTGGAAGGAGCATCACGTTTAAACCAGACAACTGAATTCAAAGGTGGACGCCATTATTTTTTCTCTCATCATCAAGAATCTTGGTTCCTTTGGTGTCCATATGAACGTCGTCGTCGTCCTTAACGTCGTCGTCGTCCTTCCCGCAGATTCCTTCCCAAGGGGCATGCATGGCCAGTTTTTTTATTAATAGTTGTTATTTGTCCATGACCCATGTGGTCTAGTTTGTGGCTCTTATGTAATTTCAGTTATTTTTATGTTTCTAGTCGGTGTGATGCAATATCCCAATCCCTTCCAATTCATTTTTGTATTATGTTAGGATAAACAAAAGTCATGTCGAGTATCAATGCTGTAAGGGTATTTTTGTTAGTTTTGTTGAAAAGATGGCAAGGAAAAGTCTGGTGTCCTGGAAGATTATGTAATCCTCTTGCTTTATGATAATATAATGCTTTCTTACTTGCAAAAAATAAAAACTATCACCTTTTGTAAATAAAATATATGCCAATTTTGGCGTGCATTTTTCTAAACCCACTCACGTAGCTTTGGGTTTCACAAATTTCAGTTAAATTATCTTTTGTTCAATCACCTTGAATTGGTAATAAAGACATTAGAACAAAATTTAATACTAAAATTGAAAATATGGAAATGTAGTTAGGTTGAGAATTAAAAAATACACATTATAAAATTTGAGTCAATCAATTTGACCTATAAATAAACCTTGGGTGTGCATTTTAGTGAAGCAATGATTTTTTTGTCAATTTCACTAAAAAATACAGAAGTTGTTGACTTGGTAGATTATATGTAGGCAAAATAAGATGAACTTGGAAATTATGGTAAAATGGATTTTGTCATAAATTTAAAAATCCAAAGACATTAGTTAGCATTCTTTGTAAGTGAAACATATACCAACCAGGGAGTGCATTTTTCTAAACCAACTAATGTGATTTTGTAGATTGTTTGAACAGTGAACTTGGAATATTTGAGAAATTAATACAAATGCTATATTCCTAGTAAAAAAATTTATTGGGCTTTAATGTCAATTTAAACATTTAGGTTAGTTGAAAGAACAAAAGCACTAAGCATAACCATAAATTTTGTGTGAGAATTGTTGTAGGGAACTTTTCAATTTATGTGTGAGAATTCTTGAAGGTTCTTTGCTGTAATCTTGTAGTGATATCAAATTATGTGTGAGAATTGTTAGAGTGCAATTTTCAAGCTAAACTGCGTGCATTTGGATATCAATCAACAAAATAAAAGACATATTTTTTGTGAAAAGCGTAGAAACTCAAAGAAAAATGAGGATGGTGTCCTTATATCATCAATGTGGAAGATTTGGCATGTATTTCTATTGTTCTTCATAAACTTTGCACATTCTCTAAAAGAAAAATTGTAGAGTTTGATTAGTTTTACATAACAAATTTTAAGACAAATTGAAAATATGGCAATTTAGTATGGCGGGGAACGAAAAAATACACATTATACAATTTGAATTAATCAATTTGACCAATAATTGAATTGTGGGCATGCATTTTAGTGAAGCAGTGCATTTTGTTCAATTTCAACGAAAAACAGAAAAGTTGTCGATTTGACATATTATATTTCGACAAAATGAGAGGAATTTGGAAATTCTGATATAGAGTTTTTTCAAAAAAGTAAAAATATATAGACATCAACTATCACTTTTTGTAAGAGAAACTTATACCAACCTTGGCGTGCATTTGTCTAAACCCACTCACATAGTTTTGTAGCTTATTTTATAGTTGGTTTTTCATATATTTTGCATTTTTGCAAGAAATGCAAGCAACTATCACTAAAATGCACGCCAAGGTCATCATATTTCCTTAAATGATGGTCTGGAATTTGCTATGGATTCCTCATATATACGACACTGTGCTATATGTTTATACTTCATGTTTGAATCCTTAAATGTGTGTGAATTTGAATCTTAATTTCAAAGACTAGAAACAAGGTAGAAGAAAGACAAAAAAAAAAAGGAACTCCTAAGGCCAAAAAATCTTTGTAAGGTTTATGGGCCCTTAATAAACTATACAATACATATATAGGTTTTTATAAAAAAGTAAAAATCTAACATCAACTATCATTTTTTGTGAAATAAACTTATACCAACCTTAGCATGTATTTGTCGAAACCCACTCACATAGTTTTGTAGCTTATTTGTGGATGGCTTTTCAAATATTTTTCACATTTCAGGAAATGCAAGCAACTATCACTAAAATGCGTGCCAAATTCTTCATATGGTCTCAAATGATGGTATGGAAGTTGTTATGGGTTCCTCATGATAGACCATATGGTGTGATAGATATTTTTACTTCACTTCCCAATCCTAGAATATATGCAAATTTCAATTTCAATTTTAGTGACCGAAAATAGGATAGAAGAAAGCCAAAATTCACTAAAAAAAAAGAATTTCTAAGGACAAAGAATATTTGTAAAGGTTTTAGAAAAAGTCGAAGAGGAGGATGAGGATGATGCTAGCTAGTACCAAATAAAAATTCCGATGTATGAGACTACTCATTTCATGACCAATAAAGCCATTGCAAAGGGGTTGATTTGATGATTAACACTATATAATCCTTAATAGAGTTATCTTGGCTTATGGTAACACGGTCTGGAGGAATGGAGGAATGCATATGTATAAATTGTTTACTGTTTATACCCGCTGCTTAAAGGTCTTTAGTGAATTTCCTCTGTCCTTATTGATTTAGAGCGAGAAAAATTATTTTTCCTCTTAAATGGCTCACATTTAGCCATCTTAGCTCATGGAACTTGTCTTATACTTAAGGATGAGCTAGCGTCGATCCACATGAATAAACAATTATGACCTGTAAACCTTTCTTTTAGGATAGAAGTTAAATGAAATGTATGTAAATCTTTATTTTGGTTAAGAAGAAAGAAGTTAAGATGTACGAATCTTTATGGCTTTTTTAAGATAAGTTTTATTTGAGTATTGTATTTTAATTTATCAATATTATATTATACATTTTAATATAAATTATGTTATATTTCATTTTTTAAATGTGATTTTACATTTTTTTAAAATAATTTTATTATTAAATTTTAGTTGAGTTTTACTTTAGTATTGTATTTTAATTTATCTATATTATGTTAAGTTGTATATTGCTTTTTATTTAAATTGCTTTATATATTAATTTATATATTATTTATTATGTATTTTTAGATGATTTTATTATTGAAAAAGAATTGGAATAAAAAAATTAAGTATATATTTACTTTATTTTATTATTATTTCCTATTTCATATTCTTAATTATTCTTTTATTATAGAATTATGTTATACATCTTATTTACATTGAGTTTAAAAAAATGTATATAATAAAAAAGATTGAGTGAAAAATTAAGTACATATTTATTTTATTTTATTATTATTTCCTATTTTCTATTATTAATGTTTTTTTATTATAGGATTATGATAAACATCTTATTCATAATAAATCCAAAAAATCTATAAAATTTGTGTTGGAAAATGAATATGAGTAAATATAATGTTAAGATGCATCTAGTAAGAAAATTACAAACTAGTATAGACTTATCTTACCATGATGTATTAAGTATTATGATTTGAGAACTAAATACTTAGATTCTTAAAGATATTTGGTTAAACATGATCTATACTTATGTGTTTATAGTTAGAATAAAAAAACAAAAAAAAACATAAAGATGTAGAGTTAAAGAACAAGTATACAATGGTGTATGGTATAAGAACAATACATTATTAGGTGCAAGGATGTCAAGCATAAAATAAAATTAGGAACACCATGGTGATTTGCTAATACCTTTGGAAGTAAAGACAATTATGTTGATCTAAAGTATATCATTGGAGTTGTTGTGGCATCAAATTCATGACTATTCATATTAAGAAGATAATATAATTAGTGAGAGTAGAACCCAAAGGTTGGTGACTAGTTTCATTGCCTCAATTCACTCAAAAGTGGAATTTCAATGAGTCTCCATGGAAGCATCATTGATAATAATGCAACATAACAACACTAACTCATGGCTACTTGACACACATTAGTGGTGATACAATCAACCATATACATTGTTTTTTCCTCCACTCTTCTAGCTAGCCTATTGTTACATTCGCATGACTTGTTCTTGGACATTTCCTCATAAAGGTGGTGTATAAGGAGGAGGATTATCCACCATGAGATAGTTGGAGAGAAAGCACGGTTTATAGGATTCTAAAGACAAGCCTGTGTCAACAATTAATTTCCTATTAGGAAGAGTTCCTATCAAATAAAGTTGCTATTAAGGTAGGGTGGAGTAAGTATATATATAATAATTTTAAAAATGCACAATAATCTATATTTTTTCATTAATAAAAATATTATTTGTTAAAGAGAAAATAGATCGCAACCATCATCATATATAAATATATAATCAACCTTTTTAATTAATAAAAAAATTATTTATTAAAAAGAAAATGAATTTTGTGAAAATAATCTTGATAAATTTGATTTATAAAATATTTATTAAATTGAAATTTTAAATTTTGAAATTATCAATATTTTTAATGTAAAAAATAATTTAATATTTTAAAATTTTTTTATTACAATATTTTGCGTTTAATTATAAAGTCTTTGTTAATTTGTAATTTTAAATTGTTGAAATCGTTGTTTTAAATATGATGACAATTTAATTTTACAATTGTTAAAATAATTATTTTTATGTAAAAATGAATTCAATATTTTTAAACATTTTTATTATAATCTAATTTTATAATATTAATCATTTATAATTACAATTATATCAATTTAAAATTATTTATAACAATTTAAAAAAAATACTTCAAATAATTATAAATTGATAAAATAGTAAATTAAGCAACCACAATATGTATAGTAAACCTACTTTATATAATTAAATAAATAACAAAAATCATAATTATTTTTATTATTATATTTAATCCTTCTCTTTTCATATTTATATTAATTTTCAAGTTCAGTTTGAGGGTTGCAATGTATATGAGAGTTCAAAAACAAGTTTCCACGTTAAAATTTTCAAATTATCTCTATATTCTTATTTTTTAACAATTTTATGAGGTTTTATACAAAGATAATTTGCCAAACTTTATTCAAAATTCATTGGTTCTTTTGTTTCTCTGACATCATTTTATTAATTACTTAGCGACTTTGTCTTGAATTCTTTTGTGTTAATTTTTTCTACAATTTTATATTCCGTGCGTGTATATGATTGTATGCACCAAGTACTGTTCCTCCATGGGTTTGCACTTGGCACTTTCACTTTTTAAATAGGACCATGGTATTTTGAAATCCACAGTTCCATCAGGGTTTGATCTCTATGTTCAGATCATAAAACAACTTAGATTGAATCATAATCTAGTCGATTCCGGGGAGGATTTGTTCAGATATACATCCAAATTCTTTCCAAATAAAATAAAAAACTCAAACTCAAACTGAGACACATTCAAACATGTTTTACAATGAAACCAATAATCCACAATACCAACTGATCATAACCCCAAATAAATTTATTAAAATTCCAAGAGAAATATCTGTCAAATCCACTTAAATATGTACAATCGCAGCGCATTGTTTTGTTTGTGACCCAGAGCGTTGTTCGTAATCATAAGCTTTGGATTATATTCCACAGAATCGATGAATGACTTTGCATCTTGCCGTCGTCAACCGCTTCGAACATGATTCGAGGAAACAACCAGCACCTAGGCCACAACAATAAACATTCTATATAGCATCAGTAATCATATCTATCTCAAACCAGGGATTGATTAATCATTACCAACAAATCTTACAAAAATCCATCTAAAACAAGGGATCTATTAACTATTAAGAAGATTTAAAAAAATGGAAGTGCAATCCTAATTATGGTCAGGCAAGTCATCCTTCCTCGATCGAACCGACTGAGACCTCCTCACCTTTAGGTGTAAAGCACCTCACAGGACTAAGCGCAATTAAACATAAAGTGATGAAATAGAGGGATCAATCCTACTCACCGTTTATTGATCATCCACAAGAGTAGGAAGCCATTCGTTGGTATCCAGGTTGTTATTGACTAGGTTTTGTTCTATTAACCCACTTTGCTCTTGGTAAGCCAAAGGGAAATACGATCCGCCATTGATGTCCAACCTTATGAATATGTCTCCAGGCTGCACATATGTCATTAACTTCATTGTGAATTCTTTAGTTTAAAATTACCCACTCCCCGCAAAGTAAAAATTTGAAAAAAAGAGGCTAAAATACTTATGAAGTAAAAATTTGAAAAACAAAAGATAAAATACTCACAGGGTCTTTGTAATAACCAGTTTCCACAAACTCCTCTGGAAACCCCTCTCCATTTTGGAAATCTGCTTTTTCTGGGTGCCATTTTTAGGTTTTAAATTTTGATCTTGCCACTCTGATGATGTATGTACATGCACGCAGTACCATGGCCGCATGTAAGTAGTTCACAAACCTTAGTTATTTGCATTCGTATGAGTATTATATATCATTTTTGCATGTACATCATCATGCATGGTGCATGCCCATAAATATAGCAGAAACATAACAGAAACATGTACCAAAAGATGACGTTGGTTGACAGAGTTTGAGGTCAGATATACTATCGCCATGACTTGACAGCTGACAGCCGGAGTTTGCTGGATATGATTTCGACTAGATAGACTACTCCTATTATATATTTTTCTAAATTATTATTTTTTAATTAAGTTTTTAAAATTATAATTTTAACTTATTTTATTTTTATTTTTTCAAATGGATAAAAAAGTAACTTGTTATTATGAAAATCAAAGTTATATCAATTCCATCATCCTACCAAACTTGCTAAAAAAAGTCTAAAAATATTCAAGAAGACCTTACACAAAAAAAAAACAGATCATCTATCATACTTAGAAAAGATTGGAACACAGAAATAGATAAGACCTGAATAGGGAAATAGAGCCTCCATCTACCAAAGTTTAATCCATAAACTCTTCATAATGGAGTATACCATCCATCTTCCAAACAACTAATTTTGAAACATCATTAGCATGCCTGTTAAATTCCTTTTGTATATGCTTGAAGGAGATATCCAAGAAACTGAGAATCAAATCTCTAGTCCTTTTAATCCAATGATTAAGAGCAAGGATCTTGAAAGCTAATAATCCCTTTGCCCAATCAAAAATAACTTTAGAATCTCCCATAATTTGCAAACTAGCAATTCCTCTCCTTTTAGCCATCCACATAAGACTCTAGGGAGCTAGCAGCTCAGCTTTAGTATCTATGCCTGCCCCCTCTTTCAACCAGATCTTAATAATATGCCCCATTTTAAAACTTAAAGTCATACATAATCCGCAAATACCTTTCTTCTCCGCACCATCAAAGAATCCATAATGGGAATTCACCTCCAAACAAAGTCTATGAAGGATCGTAATATTAGGAACGTTTGTATCATTGAAGTGAGCCAAAAAATTGGATATAGCTCTAATAGAAGCTAAGAAAATTGAGGGCATAATGTTTTAAAAAATGCAAAGATTTTAAACCCTCCAAATCTCCCATACCAAGAATAAAGGAAGATCTTTAAACTTCTTTTTTTCCTAAAACCAATTATAAAGACAATCATGTAGATCATAAGCATCCCAATTGAATTGGAATTTTAGAAACTTGCCTAGATCATCCCATATGTCTTTAACAAAACTGCATTTCACAAAAATATGTGAGATAGATTCCAATTCACATCTGCACAAGACACACATCCCTGGACCTTGGAACCATCTTTTAATTAAATTGTCCCATGTAATAATCTTTCCTTCTAGACTAAGCCATAGGAATCATTTGATTTTCAGAGGTATTTTCCATTTTCACAACTTGGTGTTCCACCATTTGATTGAAAAAGATGCAACCTCTGATGAAATAACTTCATAATCCAACTTTGTTGTAACTGACCCGGTGGAAGATTTGATTTCCTAGACAATCATATCTTCTTCATTATTTAGAACAATACCAACTTTATTAAGTCTAGAGACATAGTCATCCCACTCTTTTTCATGTATACCATTCAACTCTAAGTAACTAGATGTAAGCTAGTATGGAGAATCCTCTTCAAACCTCTTAGATATCTTGGCCAAGACACGATACTACACATTTTTCTTATTCAAAACAATGATCAAAGAACTTGAAATAGAATAATTTCCCTCATCATCAATAAAAGGATCAATTTCCAACACCATCTGAGATCCACAACCAATCCTCTAAGATAATTTGTTTCTTAAAGTAGGAAAAACTTTAATCAAATTCCTTCAGATAATCAAGGCATTAGCAATAGTTTTGTCTAACTTACGAATCCATTGAATAACTGTCCAACTTTTGAAATATTTGTCTTTAATTACCAAACTACATAAGCCATCTCCATTAATACATCGATATAGGATTTTCAAACATAGAGCCATAATGAACCAACCCAGATGCTTTAAATCCCATCCACCTAAATTTTTCGGAAGGGACATGCTTTCCCAAGAGGATGGATGAAACTTTTTATTTTTCAAGTTTCCTACCCATAAGAACTGGAAACTTCTCTATCGAATTGCCACCAGAACTGAAGATGGAACCATAGAAAGCGACATCCAATAAACCGATATACTCTCAAGGACTGTTTTCACTACAATAATTCTTCCACCTAATGACAAAAATATGAATGCACAATTATTTCTCATCCTTTCTACTTTCCTAATTTGCCAGCTCTAGTCCTCCTTTCTGTAATCATTTGGCTTTAAGAAAAATCCCAAATATTTGGATATGGTATCCAAGCTTCCATTATATGAGGGAAGAGTAGTTCAATTTGCTCTCTTATTCTTGGATCAAAGCATAAATGAAGAAACATAGATTTTTGGGGATTGATGTCCATCCCCAAGGCTGAACAAAAGGGAATAATTTAATCTTTGAAAAAATCCCATTCAACAACATTACCTTTCCCAAAAAGAAGAACATCATCAACAAATAAAAGGTGTGTAATAGAAATAACTTTGGAGATGTTAATACCTTGGAATTTATAGTCCTTTCTAGTAGAGATGATGAGATTGTTAAGGCCCTTGATAACAAGGAGAAACAAAAATGGGGACAACAAATAACCTTTCCTGAGACCTCTACTTGCTTTGAAAAATATGGTAGAAGAGCCATTCATAATGATTGCAAAATTAACATACTTGATAAAATCCATAATCGAATTTGTGGCCTGTTGGATTACTTCTCATTCGACCTAGGTTCAGATCTCTTATTCGTCAACAAAACCCAAGATATTGACCCAACAGAGCAGAACTCCATCGAAAACACCTGCGATGAAGATGAAGTCTCACCGAAGATATCTTATGGGGATTGTGAGAACCATATTTCTGTCGTTATGAGGGTGATTTGCTTGTACAACATTATCAGGTCCCTCAACCAAAATTGGGAAATAAACTTATGTCTCATACATTCATTCAAGAAGATAACAAAGAAAGGAGCATAAAAGAGTAAGAGGAAGAAGCTACGACAGAGGAAGGAGCATCAATGAAAAGGGAAGGATGTTGCAATAAAAGAAGGAAAGAGAAGAAGAATGGAAAAGAGAAGGCGCGGGATGAGGAAGCTGCACCAGATGAGTAATCCACAACAGAAGTATGAAACGAGATACGAGATGACATGGCAGAATATCTGCAGAAGCAAACCTGTAAATAGTGTAACTGCTGGAAAATGACAGTAAGGCATAACACTGAGAAAGCGACAGTCCTTAGTCATTGTGGGTACAATCTCGGCTAGTTCCAGCGAAAATGACATGATGCGTGAAGGAATCTTTGTAAGTCAAGCCGATAGTGCCTTTTGTTATGTATTGCTAGAATAGGAAAGATAGTAAGTTGGTTGGGATAGCAACTGAAGAGGAGTCTATAATGAGTCTGTTAGAGTCTGTATCGAGTCAGTATTGATTCTGTAACAAGCATGTATGGGATCGGTATCAAGCCTGTAATGGGGCTATAAAAGAAGGAACCCAAGCTGTAGATGGGTTATCCGTTTTTAATTGATTAGCTGATACAACATTTTGAGTAATCTCTAGACTCTTGGAAAAGACACTCGAGCTAGACTTGAGATAGGAAGTTTTGGTTAAGGAATCTTGATCGATGAGGCATGAGAGTAGTGGTTCTGTAGGAGTGCACAGACAAGTAGAAAAGGTTGAGTCGATCCAAGCTATGTGTAGATCGTTATTAGGAGTAGAGTAGAGAGATAAAGAGAGAAGATCATTGAGAATGAGAGGGAGGAAAAGTCTGTAAAGATAAAATAAAATATCCTGAACATAGTCTGCAGTTGTGTGCGCAGACAAAAGGTGCATATATTTCCTCTTGCCATATGAAGAGAACCTCGTGGTTTTTTTCCTGGATGGGTTTCGACGTTATATGATGTGTATATGTGTGAATGTTGAAGTAGCTTAGTTATATGTGTAAATTCTATGTTGAATGACTAGTTGATTATTGTGTTGCAACTAGATATATGTATGATTGTTGTATTATATTAGTGAATATGCTTATGTTGTCTGTTCATTGTTTCTTCACTTAAGTCACATAAAGAAAGGTCGGATCATAGCTTGGTATTGAAGTATTGTGCATACAAGTAACCCACCTTCCTGGTATTTGTTGGAAACCTTGGCGCAGAACCAAGGTACTGAAACACCCTCTCACACAAACTGCGGAAACATGGTTCTTGAAGTTACCCATAAAACTGAGATATCTCAGGTGAGACAGCATCTATGTCGCAGGTGTTGTCGGCTGAGCTCCACTTCGTCAGGCCGATATCTTAAGTTTTGTTGTGTTGAGAAGAAGGGACTAAACCTGGGCCCAGGGGCAGAGAGAGGGAAGAAATCCAACAAATGGTTCTGTTACCGAGACCTTAAAGTGTTGTGGTGAGGGATATGTTGTGGCATCCCATGAAACCAAAAATCCAAGACTGGGTGGACTTCAAAGAGCTAGAGTTTTCACGAAATGAAAGTGAAGGATCCTGGTGGAAATCAACAGAGTGGTTGGGTTGGTACATTTATTCAGACATTTACGATGTTTTATTTTTTGAGTTTCCCATCGTGTTGTATGATTGGTTGTCTAAATTGGCAACCGACCAACAAAGGAATTTTTAAGGAGGAGAACTGAGAGAGTGGAGTCCTTTCTTTATTGAGCGACTGAAAAGAGTAAACAACCCTATATCAAGGGATGTGTATTTTTGGGTAGACAATATCCTAGAAGGATATATTACTGAGTTTGTTTGGTTACACAATAACCTCATATATTGAGGCAGAGCGAAAAAAATTTCAAGGACCATGTAGCTGATACCTGTCATATTTAAAGGCGTGGATAAAAATGCTTTTATGTGAAAAAGGAATTCTATGAAAAGGGTGGCTATATCTCAGCAGAACGTTAGAGTGAGATTTTCCTAGGAGATAGTGGAAATGAACTAGAACCAGGATTTTTAAGAAGCGGAAGAAGAATCAGATTTGGTAAAAGAAGAAAAACTTTGTCAGAATGAGGGAGTTGTAACATAGATCGGAAGAAGAACACTACGAGTTTGCATCATACTTAGATGAAGGATCTTGTCAGAAAGAGGAGGAATATCAGCTAATCTTAGAAGGAGACAAAGAGTCTGAAGAGTTGAATGAAGCTCTAGAACAAGAACGTGCGTACAACTCGCCTACAGTACCAGAGGTAAGATTACGAGACCTGTCTCCAAGTAATTATGTAGATACAAGTACTACTAGCACTGTAAATAACAGACAAGGAAGTCCAAATAGTCCAAATTTTGTTTTGGCTATACCATCAGTAAATACAATGGCTGGAGCTGACATTAAGCTCCCAATATTCAATAGAAACGAGTTGGAAGACCCAGAACAACATTGGTTTCTCTGTGTCATTGTCTAGACTATAAGATAGATCCAGGATGAGAATATCAAGAAAGTACAGATGATCACAATGCTACGAGTTTGTGTTTTGGACTGGTATATGAAATTTTCCATAGTATCAGTAGGACTTGTCCCGAAAACACTCAACAATATTCGACTGGGGTTGATAGATGAATTTGAAAAGTCAAAGTTTGAATCGCAATGCATCACTGAGATCAAAGAGATTAAGCAGCTATCGATAGAATCTGTTTGGGACTTTGACCAAAGATTTAAGACATTAATGGCCAAAGTGAGTTTCCAAATGTTGAATGTGCAACATAAGAAATGGTTTATTGTCTCCTTTTTACCACATCTAGACCCCATTGATGCAACATAAAAGCATGTCGTAGATAGAGGATTTTGAAATAGCAATGAAATTAGAAGCCTCGTCAGTTGGAGATATTAGCTTGAGAATGATGAAAATTCAGTCGCAGTTGGCCAATCTTACGGTGTAGCTCCAGAACATTAAAAGAGGAAAGGAAGTTCAGGAGGAGCTATGGTGTACAAGATGCAGAACAGATGGACGCTGTAAAGATAATTTCTTGGTGCTCATGAACTATGTCGCAGCATGTGCACCAAACCCATTAAACACCCAAGGAATGACTTGGTGTAGAATATTCCATACTAGAGGTCACAAGTCTAAGGAATGTCTGTACATACAGAATATTGTAAATGCATCCACTAGTCTGTATTGTAAATTTGGTAAGTCATTAGGTCATGATGAGAAAGACTACAGAGCCCTTCAACTGCTGCAAGAAAAAAATGATGGATACCTACTTAATGAAAAATGATGAGCAAATGCAAGATGAATGAGTGCAACCTCAGTATCATCCTGCGTAGTATCAACAACAACAATATCCTCAACTGTAATACTAGTAGAATCAGTACCCTCAACAACAAAAATACCCTCCGCAAAGGGGAGGTTTGAATTTTAGAGGTTGAGGATAGAAACTAGGAGGAGGATTTGGTTGAAGAAGAGGCCAAATCATATGTTATAATTGTGGGCAGCCAGGATATTTTGCCCGAGATTGTCAAAGTCCTGCAAAAAATTGTACATATTGTAAAGCATTTGATCACGCTGTCGAACAGTGCCCGCAACTTATTGCAAAATGGTAGGATATAACTGTTGTTAACCCCAACCCCGTGTAGAATCCGAATTTGAATCCCAATCTAAATATTCAGATGATTTTTTTCGAACCAAGAAAACCCCACATTGTTGTAGTCACAAGAGGAGGTGTTGCGATGGGAGCAGACCAAAATACACAGTAAGGACAACTGCATGTGAGACCTGCGACACAAAAGAAAGATCCGCTAGATGTCCAACACGAGAAAGAAGTATTCTTGAAGGTGCAACAAAACATTGTTGATACCAATCATCCGTCGACATCTGGACAAGTTAGAGCTATGCCCCGAATGATTTGAACAACTAATCAGGAAGCCACCAATGAAAAATGTTAGTAAGATTAAAGAATTTTTTAAAAGTTGTTTAGCACTAATCCATGATAAAGATGTTGTCGCAGAAGTGAAAACACTCATAGAGGAAACAAAAAAAGACCTACGACCTGACAAAAGAGTTAATCATATCGGGAGAAAATTGAAGACAGACCGAGAACTATGAATGACTGTGCAGATAGGAGATTATGATATGGACTATATCATATTAGATTTGGGCTCCGATGTCAATATATTGACAAGATAGACACAAGATAACATGAATAAGCCGCGATTGGATTGGTCTCCCATTCATCTAAGTCTTGCAAACCAATTGAAGGTTATACCAATTGATAAACTAACCCAAGTACCTGTGGAAGTCGAAGGTTTAAGAACATATACCGACTTCAAAGATATTGACATTGTCGATGACACAAACCCATATCCCACACTTTTATGAATCGATTGGGGAATAGACAACCAAACTATTATAAATTTCAGTAAAATGATCTTGTCTTTCAAAGATTTTGATATAAGAGTGGTTACACCGATCGATCCACTTGAAGGACAGTGATATGTCGAGCATGTACATAGCGAAGGAAAATACAATACAACATCATGTCTTTGAAGGAAGACTATATTAACCCAATAGTTGAAGGAAACCTGAGTTGGCGAAGTGTAAGCTCATGCATGTCCGACTCAGGTGATGCTCTGAAAAAATGGCACTACATGAAGTCTCCATGCGCAAATGTGCAAGAGTCACAACAGTTGTTGGAAGGGTAGGAGCCAAATCAAGTGCACCGCCTACATATGAAGGATTACCTAATCTTGCATATTTTTTGGAATAATTTGAAGAAAAGTTCACAGAATCACAACGATTGTCTGCTTTGGACTATGTGGTGAATGATATGCCCGCTAGATGGTGGGGTACACACAAAGAATCTATCTATGAATGCCCACAATATAGGAGATATGGAGATCAGATTCAACGAAGAGATCAGTTAATCTGATCAGAAGTACACAAGATTGATAGATCCTAGGAAACATATTGAGCATTGTCGAGGTATTTGGAAAGAATATCCGTGACAAGAATGGGTTCACTGATTCATCCACACTTTGGAAATGGTATCGAGAAGTTGGTAAACCTCTAAAGAGATGCGATAAGGAACCCTTGAATGGGAAATCTTAGTTGTAAGCTTTACCCATATATTTGCATTTATAAGCGAACACCTAATAGTGGATGTTGCGTTACAAGTCATCAAGGAAAAGATATTTGAATAGATACCAGTTGTAGACACAAAATTCTATCAATGCATCATGACTACACATAGATGGATGCAACTCTATAATATCACAAAAAATATGAGCAATAATGAACCATTTTCCATAATCTCCATGTGTCAGAAGGGATGTGCGAAGTGGAAATACTTCACACGTATGAAAATACATGGTACCCTAATCAATATGACATAAAAAAAAGAGGGAGGGAATGCCAATGAGATTTTTGGTACCAACCCGCTTTATAACAATAAATACCATTTAAAGTGATAGGTTAGTGGTGGCATAACGCAACAAGATTTCATCAAAGATCCCAAGGTATGCCCATGCGCCAGAAAGGATGGATTCCTTTATGATTAATTGATTGTGCATGTGAATAACAACTAGCATCAATTAAGGTATTTATGAAGCTTCACCACCAAGACCATGTTCCTTGCTTTCAAAATAAGAACATTGTTATTGTTTCCACCCCTGTGCATTGAACCAGTGAGGTTGTAGTATGGTAGTCTCCATTTCCAGCACAAGCACAGTTTAATCCAAGTCTGTATCGCCTACCCCGGTAATGGAGGACACTATTGGTTACATCCCACTGCAGACAGGACCCGGTAATGTAAACACTAATCTAGGAGCACAACCAAATACTAGTAAACCAGCTAGGAAAGACAGACCAAGTCCATTAGGGACTAAGCAAGGAAAATGCACCAGCACCAGAAAAAGGAAGGGGAGAGCAGTAAGACCCCCAGAGTTGACCCCATCAACAGCAGCATATTTTGAGACAAGAAATTTGTTGTCGCCCTATGTCTCACCCAGATGCAGAAATGCACTAGAAGCTGTAGTCCCAAAGAACGAAAAGACCCCACTGATAGTACCACTAATACCTGAAGGAGTGAATGTAGTAAAAGATATTTTACCCAACCTACAAAAGCTATCTTTCGTTGACCATGATACCAATCCGCAACCCAAATTGGACCGCAGAAAGTATATGGACATTCTGTAGGACACACCGGAGGTGCCTCAATGATTTGTTGCAAAGGAATGGGCCAAGAAACTGGAGCAGTTAGGCATATTATCATTGTTGTATATGCCACATTTTGGGCGTGGTACACAAATTAACACCTATGTCAAGAAATTACTTCTATTTTTTCATGAAGGGGTTCTCTGGTTAGGAAAAACCATACCTGTGGATGTTTATCTCATCGCCACCATCACAGGTCTGCCAGTTGCTAGAATGGACCCAACACCACTGCTAAAAAAGGATCAATAGGCTTCCATAGCTAAATGAATAATGAAAAAGTATGGCGTAAAAAGAAGAAAAAGGGGTTTTTTGATTTGTACCATTGACAACCCCACTTTTTGCTTTGTTGCCAAGGTATTGGCCTCCAATTTGCTCCACAAAATGTGCTCGTACAAGTTTAATGTGGGAGCAATTGCGCTTATGGAGCTTTGCGCATAAGGAACTCAAATCAACTGGTGTCAATTCTTGTTGAATGAGCTTGTACAAGATGCCAGTGACACACAGGAAAGCGGTTGGCCATTCCACTATTCATGGATGTTACTTTTAATTTCATTCATAGTATGGTCTGTCCCAGAAGACTATCAAGGGGTCGACCTACTAGTACCTTGTCAAGGAGAAAAATATCAGAACCTTTGGTACAAGAAGGATTTCAAAGAACGACAGAAGCAGAGAAATACCGAATTCTTTATGCATGGGGAGGCTATATGAAACTAGTTAAGAGACATGTCCAGGTTAGATAATGCCACTGTTCAACACTTTCGCTCCATTGTTAAATTCGAGATTGGCCCGCACCATATTTACATGCAACCACGACAACAGCCGCAACGCCAAAAACTACAAACTAGTTTTATCGTGACAAGGGAAGAAATCCAAGAAATTATTAATCAATGGACAAAGGAATGGCGTGTTCCAGTATATGAAGAACAGATTCAACAATAAGACAACCAATCACAAGAAGATAACTCAGATGAGGAAAACAAGGAAGAAGACCCCCTGGAGGATTTAGATTCTGAACAAAGTCACACCCCCTCACTACCAACAGACCCAGAATCAGAAAATGAATGGGGGGAACCCCAAGAGGAACAAGTACCACTAAACAAGAAGAAGAAGAAAATGAAGGCCAATAGAACTGCAAACACCATTAGCTTGGATAGTGAGGATGTGCAACTAATGACTGAGGCAATAACTGAAGCAATGCAGACTAGTTTCAAGTCTATAAAATAACGACAAGAGGAACGTTCAGGTACAATCACTAACCTCCTTAAGGTTCTTTGTAAAGTAGTTGAAGAGGTTAAAATTGATGTTGATTGTCCGAGTGCAACAACTGAGTCATAAGCCCCATCAGAAACATCCCGAATGGAGAAAACTGTGCCCTTTGTGCCAGTCCTACCAATAACGGTACAAGTATTTAAAACCATTGTTAATTTTGGCACCCCGAAATTTAATCTTGGCTTTCATAATACTGACCAGGTTATTATAGATTTTTCATCTATGCACATGAATGAAGCATATACGGTCCATAGTGTTGTTATGGCATAGATAAAATTCCGTGATCGCAACCAGGCGACAAAGGTAAATATTGCACATCAAGAAATCAAGAAAATGAAACATGAAATTCAAGAAGCTGAACAAAAGAAGCTGGATTCGGACGAAAATTGAGAGAGAGTCATTGAAGTAGTCGCCCTTTCCTATAGGAACTTTGAAGAAGAAGGAATAATAGGAGAAATGTTCCCGACTGCCAAAGTAGTACAGTTAGTTGAGATAGCGGTTGACCTTAAGAAAAAAGTAATTCAGTTAGAAGAGAAAAGGGGACCCAACACACCCCCAGAAGTACTGGCATGCAGAAGAGATGTGACCACTTAGGATATGAAAGGAATAGAAGAATTTGAGCAAACCTATGCTAAGGCTGTGGACCAAGTCTCCTAGACTTGGTAATCTCTAATGGATGATGCGCAATAAAAAAATATTGCAAGCGAGCTCACTGCATTTGAAGAAAATCTAATGCAGGTAAGAAGCAACTACCCTTGGACCAGAAAAAGGTCAAGGAAGCCAATATGTGGAGATTACAACAACAAATGACTGCGCTGCGTACCCAGCAGCAACAACGTGAAGAAAAGGTAGAGGAATTGCAAGAAGAAAAAGAAAGAGTTACAGGTTTAATTCATATTTTACACCAAAAGGTGCATGAGGTAACAAAATCTATAGAAAGAGTCATGCCAGAACACTTCAGTTCTGACCTGGTGGAGCACATGCATAAAACAAAAGAACAAGTGTGCGCGTGCAAGTTAGACCATGGAGTAATAGTTCGCGTGGCTCGTTACGAGCCACAGGTGAGTGTTGGGGGGATGTTGGGACTTGGGACAGTAGGGTAGAATTCATGTGGAATTCTTCCTAAGTAAGAGGAAGGATCATAAAAGAGTAAGAGGAAGGAGCTACGACAGAGGAAGGAGCATCAAGGAAAAGGGAAGGATGATGTGACAGAAGAAGGAAAGAGAATAAAAAGACAAAGAGAAGACATGGGACGAGGAAGCTACACACGATGAGTAAGCAATGATATAAGGATAAAATGAGAAACAAGATGACATGGAAGACTATCCACAGAAGTAGGCGTGTAAATAGTGTAACGCCTGGAAAATGACAATAAGGCATAACGATGAGAAAGCGGCATTCTTTAGGGATTGTGGTTACGAGCTCGGCTGGATCCAACGGAAACCACACACGTTAAGGCATCTTTGTAAGTCAAGTAGATAGTGCAGGGTGAATCCACGGACCTGGGTAACACTTTTTGGCAAGCGCATTTCAGCAAAAACAGAAAAATGCACCTCGGTCGAGGGCTTGTTAAGCCCTCGACCGAGGTCTTAATATCTCGACCGAGGTTTTATCAAGCCCTCGACCGAGGTATTTAAATACCTCGACCGAGGTATTTAGGGCTTTACAAACCCTCGGTCGAGGTATTTAAATACCTCGACCGAGGTATTTAGATACCTCAGTCGAGGTTTATACCTCGGTCGAGGGCTTAAAAAAACAGACTTAGCCCTCATTCAAACAAATGAAAAATTTGTTGTGCCTTGCAGAGGTGTAAACCCTACCATTCCTAGCACATAACTGAGCGGAGTTGATACCCATAAATTCATCAACGAATCTTCTATCCATTGAGGTATCATACACGCATTTTGGCATTCATATGCAATTTATTTTTTAATTACTTCTAAAACTTATACTTAGAAAACCACACTGCAACTTCGAAGCAGCTCAAAGAAAAATCCGCAGAGTTAAAAATACACAGCCAAAAAATTCTTAAAAATGCACACATCACATATCGACGTGTCCTCTTCAAAAGGGTATCTTTGGTTTTTCAATTTTTGAAAAAATAGAAAAAATTCCTTTACGTGGACAAATATGTGTTTAAAACGATGCTGAAATCGAATGTGGTCACTTTCGAAAAATAATAAATAATTGTATAATGCGAAAATAATTAACAAAAAAATATGCACATCACACTGCATTCTATGTAGATCATGCTCATATATTTATTTTTTTAAAATTATTAATGCAAGATTGAATTACTCTACGTGGACACGAGCCACTTATTAGCTTCTTCAAATTTTTAAGGTCACACGGTTCATTAAATGCAAAAATTCACACATTAAATGACATCGGAATATTTAAAAAAAAATATCACTATGAAGCGAACATAATATTCTACAATTTTTTTTTTTACTGCAAGTCAAAATTCACATGGCATATATGCGTTTTGAGGGCTTCTATCTAGCACATGAGTAAAAAATCAGGTTTTCATCGCCAAATTTGGCCAAAAAGTGTTACCCATCTTCATGGAATCACCCTGCATTTTGTTATGTATTACTAGAATAGTAAAGACAACTATTGGCTAAAAATAATAAGTTGACTTGGATAGCAACTGAAGAGGAGTCTGCAATGAGTCTATCAGAGTTTGTATCGAGTCAGTATTGAGTCTGTAACAAGAATTTATGGGATCGGTATCAAATCTATAATGGGGCTATAAAATGAGGATCCCAAGATGTAGATGGGTCAGACAGTTTTAGCTGATTAGATGATACAACATTTTGAGTAGTCTCTAGACTCTTGGAAAAGACACTCGAGATAGACTTGAGATCATAGCTTCGTATTGAAATGCTTTGCATACAAGTAACCCACCTTCCTGGTATTTATTGGAAACCTTGGCGTAGAACCAAGTACTAAAACACTTTCCTACACAAACTGCGGAAACGTAATTCTGACAGTTCCCCATTATTATCTACCCAAATGGCACTTCTCCGTCCGAGTGCCGACATTCCTTATGTTGGCACACAAAACTTAACACTTATGGATTGAAGGTTGCCTAAAACACTATAGATGGGCATGTTATGAACTACATTCATTATCCATCCAGCTTGCCATTTTTACCTTTGAATATGTCAATTGTTGTACGCGCCTTTGCCTATATGCAACCCGCGTACATACATGACTTTTCCTATAGCATGTCGCGTACTGTACGCGAGTATTTGTAATTGCAGCCCGTGTACAGATCTGTACGTGGGCTTCTCTTAGATCAACTCGCATGTCATACGCGGGTTTCCAGTATCAATACCTGCGTACACTTTCCTTTGACATTAAAAATAATAAATCACGATTATTTGAGATTTTTTAAGCCCTTAACTATAACCATCTTAACTGTCTCAACCCTCGAAACTACCATATTTCACTAAGTATAAATAAAGTCCTTGGGGAGGGTATTAATCAATCATACTTGGAGAGAAAAGTCATGCTGGTGGTGTATATCCAGAAGTCTTTGGAGCAGTGGAACTTGGAATCCTTTGGTTGCAGAGGATTCCTTGTCTCAGGCGTTGAGTTGTAATCTTAACTCATTCACTATTGTTAATAAAGAGAATCCTTCTTCCAAATGTGTTTTGAATGTCTTTCATGTATCATGGTTTGATGAATATTTATGATTAAGCACTCCATATATGATTTATCTAACCTATTCTATATACATGTATAAGCTTGCACTTGGATAATTTGCTCTTTACAGGTGAAGGAGAAACATCCCTGAAAGATTTGGAGGAGAAGCAGAGCAGAAGAGGACAAAGTTAGGATCAACTGTCGTGAATTGGGTGATTCTATTCCATCCTCTTGTTTCCTTTCTATACTCTAAAGTTGATTGCTTGCAAGTTTTATGAGTATGTTGGTAACCCTGGACCTTCGGTTATAAGGTGTTTATTCCTGTACAACACCCATAAAACATAGATATATCGGGTGAGACGGCATCTGTGTCGCAAGTGCTTCTGGTTGAGATCTGCTTTGTCGGGCTGATATCTTGGGATTTGTTGTGCTAAGCAGAAGGGACTGAACCCAGGTCCAAGGGCAGAGAGAGGGAAGAAAGCCAACACTATTGATCTGTCAACATGTATGACATTATGTAACAAACATTAACTACTATTCCATATGATCATAACATTAGATGTGCGACATATATAAATAACTTCATTCCCAACAAATCTACTTGACACATTCAAATAAACGCATTCAAAACATATATGCATTCGAAATAAACACAAAGATTAAAGGCACATAGACACAAGGCTTAACATGGAAACTCATCCGGGAAGAACCACAAAGGTTCTCTTCATCTGGGATGAGAAATGGCTTAGCACCTTTGGTCTATGCACTCAGCTTGTAGAATCTTCTTTAGATATTCTTTACAATTCATGTATTCTTTTATCATCTCATGCTCTCTAGTTTTTTGTCTCTATCTCCTTTCTTGCTCTTCTTATTTTTCTTAATCATCGATTCTGAATATGTCTCTCTCTGATATCATCTATGATATGATTTGCACACAGCTTGGATTGATTCTTTTATGCTTTTACACTTCTTGATTTAACCGTTGAGTGACTCTCCACTGTCAATCAACATGCTTTCTTTCTAATTTAACCCATCCCGTTACATATGAAAATAGGCACTATCGGCCCAAATTACAACCATGCTTTATTCCCAAAATCAAACTATAATTCTAACTAACTCTTTTACCTAAAATAGGTCGAAATCCTCATATTGGCCTTCTTTCTTCCTCTTTTGTCATGGATCCTTACGTTGCGGTCTTTGTTTTTCTTGCAACCAGAATATTCATCTTTCTGAGAAAACTTCTGGTTATCTTCTCTCGTCTTTTCCTAGGGTGAATAACCCCCCAAAACTCACATGTGGCTCATCCCTAGCCACATTAGTATGAAATATCGGGCAGTGCGACCTTGATATGAAAATATTGAAATATTCTCACGACATGTTATCACTAGTAGAAAATGAAAAATTAATGACTAAAAAAATGACTAAAATCAGGCTATAAATGACTATTTTTGAGTCGGTGACTAATAGTAGCAAATTACCACTATCTTATAGCTAGTCGTATTTCACTAGTCATTAATAGCTTGACTTAGTAGTCACTGATTTAGTCACTGATTTAGTCATTGATTTGGTCATTGATAGAAAATGATTTAGTCATTGATAGACAATGCTTTAGTCATTGATAGTCAATGATTTAGTCATTGTTTTAGTCATTGATAGTTAATGATTTAGTCACAGATTTAGTTACAGATTTAGTCATTGATTTAGTCACCGAGTTAATCATTAATTTAGTCACTGATTGCAACCATTAATGACCAAATATACGACTAAATAAACTACTAGATGTTAACATATTAATGACTAAGCTAAATGCGACTAAGATACGAGAAATTAGCTACTAATAGTCGTATATATGTGAATTTAGTCGTTTTTGTAGTCACAAATTTATAATAGGACACGGAGGAATCGAACCACCAACCTCCTGCCTATAATTAGGCAGGCGCTCTACCATTGAGCTAGCACCCTTTAAGAAGTTGTTATTGCTTGACAATGATGATATTCAAACAAATTTATGATAGATATCAATCTACAAACTACATAATTATTACTATTACAACTTACCAGTAACTAGTATTTATGAAAGTAGTCATTTACGCAGTGAAGAATTGTAAATAAGAAGGAGCTGCGTTGGATGATTTTGCAAATATCGACGTTTTGATCCCTACTATGGGAAGGGTAAGGAAGCTGTTGTGTCTCCATTACACCAATCACAGCAGGCACGCCTCGCTCCAAAGAAAACTGCACTTGGGCTTCATGTGAATCCCTTGGTGCAAATGACATGGTCAAAACATTTCTCTTCAAAAGTTATGCACCCCAGCTTGCCACCTAAGCATGCCATAAGGATTTCAGATAAGGGCATATCCTCAAACTCCACAAATCATTGCAAAAACAAAATACAGGACTTATCACCAAACTTTGCCACCCGTGCATATATATAGTTGTCATTAATAATCTTAACCAGCTCAGGGAGGTATTTCACAATTAATATTCACCATTATCCTTTGTAAACTTGCTAGAGAAGCCAAGC
>LPNX010266410.1:551476-570174 GCA_001517045.1 Pseudotsuga menziesii | reverse complement strand
GATGTTGTCAAATCGATATTCAGACACATTAATCTTGGAATGAGATCAGTCATAAGTGAAGGTAGGGTTTCCATAGCTTATTTACAACCCTATTCATTCAGAATAATGTTCAAGATGAAGAAAGTTCAAGTGCTATTGAACAAAACATTTCTGGATGAGTACAGAGCCAAGGAATTCAATCTAGTAAAAAAATTGAAAGATTGGTGGACTGAATAAAAGGCCTTCTTAGAAAAGAATAATTGGATGTATTCTACACAATACTTGAGATACCCATATCGGTTTATGAAAACCATGATTTTTATGCTATATGGTGAGGAGGGATCCTCTCATTTTAAAATAGAATGGAATCTATTGGCGCATCGTGTAGTAGACACATGGCATGATTTCAATTGGGTGAGCATCTTTTTTGTCAATCTACTGTGCTTCACTAGGGCCATTAAAAAGGTACAAGGATACAAAAACCAGAGTTTTTACATGTTATATTACATATTAGATGCAGTTTGTTCCTATAATCCTTTTCCCAAAATGGGATGAGAGTGGAAACCTAGTCTTCTACCTATGCATGTACATTGTTGTGAATTGTGGTCCTCCAACTATAGGTTATATTTCTATAACAAAAATTAAAGCCTTGCAAAAATTAAAAGAGAAGTGAAGGGTAACCATACCAGTCATGATAAATTCCAATAAGGCCTCTTTCATATATCACACCAAGTGTATTCTTTTTTGCAATGGTTGGGACAACATTCATAACCCAAACTTTGTCGGATGTAAGTGCTGCTGCAAAGCCAACAAGACCTGCATTCATGTCCATAACATTGCGATATCTACTCTCCCTAATATATTTGTTCATTCTTTTGTAGCCTTTCATGTGCTTTGTCCACAACTGTGTATCAACATTATATGTCTCAGCAGTAACACCTGATAATGAACCACTGAGAACTCTAGGAGGAACAACATTCAGGCGCTTTGGGAACTTCTCCAAAATCCCTCTAGACACATCATTAGCATCACTGAATTTAGGCATTTGCGTAGTGCATCTTTGCATTCTCTTGTGCCTGGGGGGTCAACAGATTTTATAGACATTATCAGATAAGCATAAAATTTCAATCATCTGAGTAAAACTAGGCCATTTGAGTAAAACTAGGGCATTTTCAAATCAAACTCTTCTTGTACTGTAATGAAATATGAAGCCAATTATGCAAACATGCTTGAAATTTTTTAAGATTTAGACAGTTAAACTTGAACCTGTCTGCAACACAAGATCAATTCATGCATGGCCATTAAAATGTAAAAGCAGATAGGAAAATTCAAAACTCACATAAAAATGATGAAATCAAAATGTATCTCTGACTATCTGTAATAATATTGTCAAGGGGAAATATTTAATTTAATAACATGCCTTCAAAATTTGAAGTACATAATTAGAAAATTTTGGGAGTACTCATGGAATCTAATTCCTCTTTTGAAGAATATGGAAGATATGCTTAGATGCAAAGAGGCTCTTAGGGAACAGGTCTGGAACAAAGTACAAAGCTATTATATAACAAGAATAAATAAGGCCCAAGGGCATACTCTGGACACTATAGAGTATAGACTGATAGACTGGACTCTGGAGTCGTTTTTTGACGACTTTCAGAAAAGTGCAGAAAACACCTCATAAATGTGATTTCAATTTTCATGGGGAATAGAAATGGAGATTTTTTTCTTTGAAAAAATGGAATATTGCAATATTAACAACACACAAATGTGTTTAACGTTAATGTTATGACATGTGACCAAATGAAAATTTAAAGGCTAGGTGGCTAAACCACCATGCTATAAATGTGTGAATCAAGATGTTATATTTGTAAGAGAAAAGTATTCAATAATAAAAGTGTATCTTCTCATTTTTTCTTTTCTTTGGCATTCATTTGTACATGTGTGAAACCTATAAACAAATATGACATATACCTAAAACCTGGAATCAAGTTTCTGAGAGTCTGCCAATCATTGGTGAACAACGCTGCACCATAAGAAGTCTGGACACCAAGTATAACAAGGCAAGTACAAATATATCTAAGATTTTAGAAAAGTCAAAATTGCATTAATAATTTGAAAAGTTTAAAAGTGCAACGGCCAGTTAATATTGAATTTTTTGACCTCAAAACTGAAGTTAAAAAAGGCAGCATTGATCAGGACCAATCTTCATTTATCAAGACATCACTGCAAGGGTCAAATGGCAGCATAAGAAAATGAACAGAGAGTGGATACATGAATATCACCTATGTGAAACATGCATGGACATCATTTGAGAATGCACTAATTCTTGTGTGGACATTGCAGAACAAATACCATGTAACCCATTGAGATAAACACAGTTACAGACAATTCAAGATAGATGCCTAGGTTGAGTTTGTGCAGAACAGCAAAACCTTGAATACAAAAACCTCATCAATTTCAGACAAATGGGAGGGTTTGATTATGGCCATAATTTATCCCTCAATGTACCCATTGGGATGGATGAGACACCAAATAACCATCAAGTTTGAGTAGGATACATTTGCAGTGAAATTTCAAATGTAATTTTCCAAAACAAAGGATAGAAGGCTTGTGAGTGGGACAATTACCTAATTGGATTCCCCTTAAGATTCACCTTTTTCTGAATGGATAGAAATCTCTCCATTTATAATAGCATTGCAGTCTTTAGATCGCTTTCCAAGAGTCATCATGGCCTATATGCACCAAAACAAGCATATACTAAGGCAATTGAACAACCATAGCAAAAAGATATTAGTTCTTGAAAGAAATTTTTGAAGGAGGCAAGTCTATTTCAGGACTATGCTAACAAAGAGCAGTCTATATATAAGGAAAGATTATTGTGTCTAATTTGAAAGATAGTGTAACATACCATACAGTGAATGGAACTGCCCCACACCTCCACTAGGAAACTGGCTAAATTTGGTTTGTGACAGTGGCCATGTAGCCATTCAGCTCATGCATTACAAGAAAGAATGTTAATTGATCGAGAGTCTGCCAAGAAAACAACACTGATTTGTTCAAGGTAGACATCACTCTGAAGCTTCTGATTGGCTTCTAAGTTTATTAGGTCACTATATTAAAAACACATTTGAATGGCATGTGTAACTACAATGGTAGACTGCACTTACAAATGTTTAGTTGCAATCGAAATTAGATGGTAAAGAGCCACGGGATTGATGACCCAAAAAATGGCATATGATATCCAATTTCTTAGCTGTGTAATTCCCAGCCTCCTGTAAAATAGCACACTCGTTAAGATGAGGATACATTTGCTAGAATATCATACAAGAATATAACATTGCTAGATTATATATAGACTTATTTAGTTCAACAAAAGAAACTATAAAATTGAAGGCATAGTACGCTTAAGCTCCTGAACAATAAATGGAATCCAACTTAATTCATCACAGTATTGGGAGTTTTTTTATAGGATTTAAACAAACAAAATATAGTTAATCCTCTGTGAAGGATAGAAAAGGTTTTTGAGTAGTTTTACAGAAAAAAAATTTGGACAATTTTTTAGGATAAGACTGGAATTTTTCCCTTCTTTTGTCTGTAATATTACGCTGACCAGTGAGGCTGCAACACTTTTATAATACAAATCTATAACCATTTCTGCCAAAAAAAAAACAAAAAAAATTACCACTGTTAAAGGATTCATACTTATGGCCGTGTAAATATATGCTTGTCATGTTAAGGACTAAAACAAATACTTGCATCATATGATCCATCCCGGCTATGCTTTGAGGATGAAACATATGACTATAAGAGTCTTTATATTCTAAATTACATTAAAATAAAAAAAACAATAGGTAGATTACAAAGACACCTTACATGTCACAAATCATCCAAAAAACCGTTAACCAAGGTTGAAACCTAGTTGAACATCCATTGCAATCATTTACTTATAATATATAGCATTCATCCTTCTAAAGTCTAATGATTCTTTGGCAAATTGCAAGAATTGCCTACTCCAAGCACATACAAACAGCACAGAAACAATAGAGTGCACTTCACTTGGGCAAGAGACAGGAAGTATCTTACATGTTAGGAGTCAGGATTGAAGTAATAACTAGTACAAAAACAATAGGGCACACTTCACTTGCACATGTGATAAGTGACATATTTTATGTTAAGATTGAAGTAAGAATTAGCTCTACAATTGTGTAAATGGGGAATGAAGCTGAAAAGCCATTAAAGTAATTATGCCTTCAATTGTAATGATCTTGAATTTAGAGTTAAAAATATCTTTCTGAAGATGGATACAAACAGAAAAAGTTTGATCATTTACATTCACTTTTTACATCTATTTCTTGTCTACAATTTCAGACAATGTAAGGTATACTTCACATACGACTATTATAATTTCCTATAGTTTCAGAACATGAAGAGCAGCTTCTCCTCTAATTCCTGCTAAGCCCCCATACCATTGCCTACTTGAAAAAATAGCAAATAGACACTATCCTGAACATAGATGATTTGTGAAACTGCCAATCGTGTTCTTACAAAAGGTTAAGAAAAGAAAAATATCTTTAGGAGTAATATCTAATTTGAAATTCCAAATGACCATTTTATATACCTCTTCACTTGCAATATTTCTTGCAGGCATAAAACAAACATTATAGTTCATAAGAATTTCCCATGTCATGAGACAGAATTTCAATAACCTTCCCCAATGGTTAAATAATCAAATAAAAGCACACAATTTTACAGACGTTTCTATGACATACAACCTGAAACAACTATTTGTGACTGCTAAGAAATGAAAAAAATCAAGGTAACTGCCAATCCAAGATGTTACCTGGAGGTGCATGGACAAAATCTCCAGTATCTCTCACACGAATAGGTGAATGTAACCACTTAGGTGCTTGAAAGATATCTGAAGGGCTTCCTTCATTTGGAACACTTTCCGATACAGTTCTATGATGATTCAAAAAACGAGAACTCGGGACTCTGTTCCCTCTATTGTTTGATGAGAGATCCCTCTGAAATTGCACAGAACTGGTAGTTCCCACATCATCTTCTGCCTGTAACTTATTGTCCCAATGTTGTTAAGTATTGGTTGGCCCTTAGCTTTTTTCATCTTCTTGTCATAGTTTGAAATATTTTTCCCTGGGGCATTACTGTAGGAGTATCCAAATCCTTGTTGCACCACTGCACTCTCCAGTGTTTCAGATTTGTTCTTTTTCCTCCTATCTTTGCTCCTAGGTAGGGCAAGTGAAGCTTCTCCAATAAAACTGTCCCCTTCCCATCCACCCATAGCTTGTGGGTAAAGTGACAGTCTAGATTTTGTTTCATAACCTTGACTCTCCCTCAAAGGAATATTTTCTTGCTTCATTTGGGGTTGTCCATGCCTTACAAGACTCTTTGGAAATTGTTTCAAAACTCCCTTGGGGGTTCTCTTTTCTATTTTCATGATTTCCTTGGAATCCATCTTTGCAGTGCTGATTTCAGAGGGAAAAGGAGCCTTATTGGGTGCCTTCCATTTCAGAACACCTTTGCTGTCAACTTTTGCAGTAGTTAGATTCTTTTACTGATAAGGAGGGTAGACAATATCAGTCACACCTTGATATTTAACAGGTGTAGCTATTTTGCTTGGCTGTGGCAGTGGTCTCCGAGCCTTACTCTTTTTTAAGGATTCTAAACCAAGCTTTGAATATGGAGGGACAGCCTAAGGTCCAGCTTGTAAAATATTCTTCCGATTTTTACAAGAGTACCAAACCCTAAGCCTTTGTTCCACACCTGCCCCTGGAGGACAACTTTTCCAGATCTTATGAATCTCCATGAAGTTATTCACCATATTCTTGTGATAATTCCTCAATGAATGATAATGCAGCTTCTGTTGCAAATACAACGATCCTTCCATGTAATGGGACACTTTAGGGGGGCATAACCCACCTTTCAGCCTATCAAAGAGCTCTGCCATGGGACTGATAAAATTCAATGTTTCTCCTCCAAGTAGTTGCTTCAGAGTTAGGTTGAAATTTTGCTGGTCCATGTCAGGAAGGTATGCCGCAAGATTATACCTATCCTCCTCTGTCAAACAAGAATTCCAGTTGTCCAAAGACAAAATCTGCTTCAATTCTGGAAAATCAAAGAGTTCACAGGGAACTGAACATGTCTGATCTCCAACCATACATAACTCAGCCCCGACCTCTGCAATATATGAGTCTTTTGTAGTGTCAGATTCTTCTCCAGCATCCTCTTGGTATGGATGGATCCAAAGCTCATCATCAGTGGATGAACTCCACTGTATTTTAGACTGGCTGTGATTCCTAGAAACTTTGAAAATGGCCATTTGAATCTAGAAAATCATTGACAAAAATAACACAGAAAAAATGAGGACGAAATGGAAAAAGAAAGAACATTTCAAAGCATGCTACAAGAGAATAAAGAAAGGATAGATTCAACAACCTGGTTATGGCCTATTAATCTCTTTGGGCTATTAGGGAATAATCAATAACCATAGGAAAGATATTGGAAGCACTAGAATGTAGTTCTGGCAGGTGAAAAAGAATTATACAGCTAAGCTCATAAAATAAGTCCCAAAAATGAGCATGAACTGCAAATGAAAGCAAAGAGTTTATGAAACAAGATAATTCATTTTGCACCTATGATAGGATTTGACCTGAAGTTGTATACAGCCATTGAAAGAGAGGAAAACTTATTGAAAAAAATCGCTGTAAATTAATTGTGGATGCAGATTTCAGCCAAACGAATACTGGGAGGTACTTTCTTCAATTGGCTATGACACCGGTATACATCCCAAAAATGGACAGGTGGTGCTTGAAACTTTACCATAGACAGAATGCGGTTGTCAATCACAAATCAGAAGATAGATAAAGTACATAAAACATTGGTACACTTGTTCTAATAAAAAAACTTCAGTGTTGAAATTCTAATCTGCATTCTAGAAGGCAGAGCTACACGACAATAACAAAAACCAAATTCCCTAGCACTGCATTTGCAGATCAAGAAAGGTGAAATTGGAGAAAAAAATCCATTTACCATTTAGAGAGTCATTGCAACCTGAAGCAGGCCAAAAAATCCAACGGAATTGTATTGGAAACTATATGAAGGAAACAGATGATATGCCTCACAAACTTCATATAACAAGCTGCCAGCTTTTTGTTAGTGCTGGTTTATACAACTCTATAAACATCATAAAGATATGGATTGAGAAGAAAAGAACATACCAAATTCTAGAAGCTGGATTTAATTCCATTTTGTCCAGAATCTAAAATGCAAATGATAAATCCCAATGCACACATTTATTTCAATCACTAATTTTTCTGCAAAGAAAAGTGAGGCCAAAAAGTGAGGTTCTTTAAGGTAACATAGCTCTGGTTTACAGCAACATTCACAGCGAGTACAATACTACAAGATGGCCAGCAACATTTACTATGTTACTAAAAATAGAGACAGTATGCCTAATGTCATTCTTTGGCTTTGGTTCAACACTACGCAGAAGAGAAAATGGAAGAGAACAATCATCAATGGTGTTCAGTTGAAATAAATGGAAATTCATATCAATTTCACCGAAACAACCACCCTGTAAGCACTTTAAAAAAAATATTCCTTAGTAATATACTTCTTGATGCCTTCAGGATCTTGTCATTTGAGATACCACTTAGAATCAAAGGTCACAATGTTAGAGCTGGTTTATACAATTCTATAAGCATCATAAAGATTTGGATTCATAATAAAAAAACATACCAAATGCTAGAAGCTGGATTAAATTCCATCCTGTCCAGAATCTAAAATGCAAATGATAAATCTCAATGCAGACATTTATTTCAATCACTAATTTTTCTGCAAATAAAAGTGAGGCCAAAAAGCAAGATACTTTAAGGTAATATAGCTCTGGCTTACAACAATATTCACAGCAAGTACAATACTACAAGGTCACCAACAACATTTACTATGTTACTAAAAATAGAGATAGTATGCCTAATGTCACTCTTTGTCTTTGGTTCAACACTTAGCAGAAAAGGAAATGGAAGAGAACAATCATCAATGGTGTTGATCACGAAAGTGATCGGTCGAAATAAATGGAAATTCATATCAATTTCACCAAAACAACCACCCTGTAAGCACTTTAAAAAATATATATATTCCTTAGTAATATACTTCTTGATGCCTTCAGGATCTTGTCATTTGAGATATCACTTAGAATCAAAAGTCATAATGGTGGCCTAACACACAAATGACCATTTCATTGAATTTCAATCTTAGCTGACCCCAGTGTAGGACCTTTCAGCACCACCGATAAGACCATGGCTGGGTAATTTGTTGATTATGTGAATAACATTCGGTGGCATAAACCGTGGCTAATGATCATGATACCGTTGTAGGCCCTAGTTGATATGGTGATGGCTGTATTGCTTATAAACAAATCTGGAACCAAGGCTTCTCCCCTGTGCTGAGAATTTTATTTCATTCATTTTGCCAATACAGGTGTGTATATGATAATATTGCAGTTGTTTGAATGGAAAAATATGGTCTAAGGCTCCTACAGCTCACCCTTTTTATATTATGCTCCATGGATTTGAGCTGAAAAGAGGTGACAGGTTGGTTTTGATGGGCTCAAAATGGTAGTAACGCCAGGAACAAATGATACACCATAGCCATCAATATAAAACTTTGCATAGATATATCCATCCACTCATATGACTTCATGAAAGGTTCATCATATGTCTAAGACTTTTCTTAGGAAGCAAGTACTGATTGGTCTTAATGTTGTGGCATGAGACCATGAGACCTAGAAAAAGCTTGACTACATAACTAGGTATTTGCCTTGAATATTTTATAGAATTTTGATATGAATTTTTGTTTGCAGACCTTGTAAATAATGCTATGGTGACCTATTTGTATGTCATTGGTTGACATTAAACAAGCAGAGTACTCTGCCATCCTAATGTATTCAATGATTAATAGTACAACATGTATGTCGAAGTGACTCTGGATTGATCTCCAGCTTCCATTGAATCCAACAGTGGGCATGCAGATGGGGAAAGTGCAATTCACGTTATGTCTGGCTCTTCATTGTTCCATGCTCTCTTGCTTCTCCTGTTATTAATTCCACGCTGCACGCAGCGACTTGGTGAACCCTACCTGTAAGTTGAGCATTGAGACTGTGACTGCCCGATTTGGGATCAACTGAATCCTGGTTATCACTAGATGAGGTCAATCGACTTTGACTTCACCGGCCTTCAATGCATTATCACTTTGCTGGAGGTTTTTCAGTACTTCTGAGTATTATGGCATTCTTCAGAGATATGGAAGTTGATACTAGGCCTGCTTGTTAAGTCAAATCTCCTCCTGGCTTTGTAAAGCTGCAACAAAGAGCAGTTTGAATATCTTGCATGGGAGGAAGGTCAATTGTCTCTTAGCCCGAAGGTATTTGAGTTGGTCACCTAGTGCTTGGAAAAGGACGAAGAGTGTGGAGTTAGTCTCCATTTAGGCATACTCAAGGCTAAAATCCTTCAAGTCCAATGTCTCGTGGAGGAAGGAGGTCCTAGCTATAGAGAGTTGAACATGGTCCCAAGTGGGAGCCTATACACTATCTAATCCACCCCCCACTTTGACAGAAGATCTTGTGTGGGAGGAAGGTCAATTGTCTCTTAGCCCAAGTGTCTCTGAGTTGGTCACCTAGTGTTTGAAAAAGGAGGAGAAGTTTGGAGTTGGTGTCCATCAAGGCACATTCAAGGCTACGGTCCTTCAAGTCCAATGTGTCATGAAGTAGGTCCTAGTTGTAGAGGATCCAACATGGTCCCAAGGGGGATCCCACACACTATGAAATTGAGTTCCTTGGTAAAACAAAGGCATTCCTCATTTATACCAGTTTGAATCACCTACTTGACCTCAGCGAGCGAGAGAGGCTATTCCCTTTTCTAGACCAAATGAGCCCAGGAATTAAGGGTTTGTTGTTGTGTTTCCGATTCCTGTTTGAATAGAGCCTCCTGTGATCTCATCTCTTCTTGCAGGTTTTATGTCCAATATTACAGACTGGTGGTTGAGGGAATCCTAAAATGGGTTTTGTAGTGCTTTCTTGGTGTTCTCATTTCAGAAACCAAGTGTAAGACCAGAAATGGAAAGGAAGTTAGGTATCAATCCATTCAAACCCTTTAAGAACACAATTATTTACCTCTGCAAGCTTGTAAAAATAGCAAGAGGACTCTTACCTCATCCAATGCGGAGCTTAAAAAGCTGCAACCATTCTTTGTATTCTCCAACAGTGCATGCTTCTCCTTTAAACCTCAACAAACGATGCCCCAATTTAATCCTCAAACCAAGAAGAGGGAATCGAACCAAGACTTTAGAATCAGCAAGCACAAAATGCCATAATTTATACACAGAGGATGGCAAAATGGCGACGCTTATGAGAACATTTACAAAAAATAAAATTATCCTCGTGATTTTTAGTAAGTTTAAAAAAAGAAATCCACGCGCCGTCAGATTTTTCCGTCGGATTTTGGATCGAAATGTGGTAGTGTTATTTCACACAACCAATAAATATCTCTTAGCATTTAGCAGTCTGGTGTTTGAACACAGATGTATAGTTCGCATTTGGTACCATGATTTTTTTTTTATCATTCAGAGCAAAACCTTTTATGGCTATGAAAGCTTTGGTATATCATTTGAGAAAGGTAAAGAACCATTTACGTTAGCTTATACATTGGTAATTAGTTACACTATTTCAATGGACCTGTAACACTGATTTTCATGGCTTTGAATCAGTATAAAGAACACCCAGCAACAGCCCCACATTCTACCTTTATATACCGCCCTCATATCCATTATAGTTGCTTTATCCATTACCCTTTCATTATGAAAGGCGAAATTCTAGGCCCTTTATGAAAGTCTATCGGCTTCTGGCTGATGGCTCCTGATTGTCTCCTCTCTCCCGGAAGACTGGCTCACATATAGGTTTCTCATCCGGCTCCACCTCCTCATAAGGATCAAATAAATTACTCCTCATCAATCCACTTAGTTCCTCATATCACGGTTGAACACTAACGGTGGGCAGAATCCTAACGACAACTAAATTAAAGAATGGGAAGGTGGGTGGACAATAGCCATGGAGACGGTAGAGGCTTTGGTTCGATTTTATTGTCGAAACTGAAGAGTAGTCTGGGAAAGCAAGTTGATTGATCGGAATCTACTGAGGAGTATTCTGGGGAGGCAAGTTTATTCAATTGATTGATAACATATTATGGGAGAGAAGTAAAGTTGTGGTAATGTTACCAGCAGCACAAATCAAAGCATTTTCAATTATGTATTTTATCTAATTTTCTGTATAACAGATCTGTAATTTTCAGAATATAAATTGAACTTTCAGATTTGTTTTAGCCTAAGAATATCTCTGTTTAATCATTGTTTAAAAGCTATGTAAATATGGAATTTACTTGCTACAATTCAAATTAGAACCAGATTTACCCTAAGTCCATTTACCCCTTTCTCTCCTTGAATACACCTTGGACTTAGATTGTTGTCAGGACTCCCCCCTTTGAGCTAGATAGGAGAGCTGACCTAAACTAAGAGATAATACTATCAAGGTGACAGTGGGTAGTTTTTCTTAGTCACCCATGAGCTCTCACATGTATGTTTGGGACTTTCACATTGAGTGAGAATGTAGGAGGTAAAAAGTTGGAAATAGAACCAATTTAAAAAGTGGGAGAGAGTTATTCCCAGCAGTATATTTCTTTGAGCAACATGGAGGCAGAAAGGATGAGCACTGGCAACTTTTTAGGGTCCCGAGATAGAAGAGAAGGGAAAAGAGGCAAGCATCAAAGCACGGTGATAATGCCCCCTGAAAGGAGAGATTTTGATCCTTTTGTTCAATCTCAGCATGAAGCAAGCATTGCTTTTGGTCAAGTAGACACTCAAATTTCAGATTCTGTATGGGACGAAGGTGATGGTGGTAGCCAGGAGAAGCAGCTGGACAGAGTTTCACAGGTAGATATTCTTTCTCTAGAAATGCAAGGACTCTCAGAGTTATGCTCGTTTAAAAGAGATGAGAACAATAAAAAATCCCTTTATTTTTTCCTCCAACAATCTGTAAATTTCCAGCAAATAAATATTAATTTCAGATTGACTTTTAGATCCTTAAACCCTCATTTTCAATTATGTATTTTATCTAATTTTCTGTATAACAGACCTGTAATTTTCAGAATATAAATTGAACTTTAATATAAGCTGAGGAGAGGCACAAGTTCCAAGAAAGAGAGAGAGAGAGATTAAACTCAAAAGAGATGGAGAAGAAGAGTATGGAAGATGCAGCCAGTTAGCACGCACTTCAACAAGAGGAAGAAGGCAGAGATCTGGCATGCATTTCCAGATTTATAGTTTGAGAAAGGGAACACTTCCCAAGAGAATTGGGATGGCACAACTCCCAAGACAAGACTGTAACAGCAAAAAAGAACTGTACTGCTGAATTTTATGATAGGCCGTACTGTTGATGGTGACAGGCCTTACTGCATACTTGAAGGCACAGAATTTCTAGGCTGAGTTATATGCATGGAAATCAAGGTCATTAATAGCAGAGGTAATTCTATCATGTCTGCGCTTTATTTCTCAGTTTGGCATGCTGTTTAAGGTGACTGTAGTAGTCCGTACAACTGTACTTGAACTGACAGTCCATACAGTCAAGTTGGCTCAGATTTCTGGGTGCTTGGGCATGGCTTTAAAGGAGTATGACAGTCTTAAATTATTGCTATTACAGCTAGTTGTAATCTTTGAAATTTCCATACGAAGCTCAATAAAATAAACTCTCTTGACTGGTTTTCCCCAAGCTATGGGGTTTCTCCAGGGATTATTTTTTGACCAAAATTCCTGTGCATTAGCTGTGTTTACAGTCTGTTTATTTATCTTATTCTTCCACAGCAAATTGTATTTATGGACAGTATATCAGTTCTAGAAAAGGTTTACTTATGCTTGGGTGAAGTACAATGTGGCTGGCTTATTATTATTGACTGATATCAGTCGTTCATAAACTGTTTGACGAAAATTCTCTGTGGCTATGTGTGAACAACAGTTGGAATTTTCCCTGTTTTTCATCAATTCAATTTTATGATTTTAATATTTTAAATTTCCATCTACTGTTTATGCCTATGATTCAAAGTTATAATGGAAAATGTGCATGTATTATAAATTTAGAATTTAACAATGTGAAATTCAAATACTCGAATAATAAATGATTCATGAATCAATGAGGAATTGACAACCGTGTTACAATGATGAATTTACTATTTTGTATTTATTATTTGCTTTTAAGTTTTAGTATGTAAATGGTGATGGGATGAAGAATTTAAATGTTAAATTGTTAATATGTTGGGATTTGTACAAATTATCTATTTTTCATAATTTTGAAGAGCTCAGCATTTTCCAAAATTTCGGAGTGGTCTCCACATGCCCCCAATGTGTGTTTCCGTGCCCACATGTCCCAAAGACTTGGGGAACATTGGCTTTAAGGAGGCAAGTTCAGCACTGCTTTTGAAGATAATTTCTGGTGCTTTTTTCCAAGGTTATTTTAGCAATTTATGATAAGAAATCCAGTTTTTGACCAGCTTTGAGGAGAGAAAAGAAAGTCAAATTTAGCAAAAACCTCAGCCTCAAGCATAAATATAGGAACAGATCATCGATGTCCAAACTCCAAAGTCCTTTCTCTTCTGCAAAATTTATTTTCTTCCTTCTTCATCCAATTTCTGAGTTTAATAGCTACAGTCCAGTTTCTTTCATAGGTCAATAAGGTCTTGAGCAGTGACTATTATGTCAAGTCCCCTTCAGCACCTCAGGGTGTGTGACATGTGTTTCTGAAATTGTATCAGAACTATGTTTTCCTGTCACCTGTTTTAATGGAATTCTACTTGTCTGGTTCTAAGCTACCAGGATTCCAATACGGGTCTGAATATGGTTGCAGATGCGGATCCATTAGATTTTCGGAAAGCCAGGATCTGGATATGGCGAGGAGACAGTAGGTACATATAATGTAAACATATATTTATTTTTTTCCTAAAGCAAGAAAAATCCTACAATACTCGGGGCTACCAGCCTAACCTCTATTGAAATTTGATACCCCAGCATGCAGTTGCATCATTATATGCAGACAGAAACTGTCCACCTGAAATAACCCACTAGTCGCACATATGAAGGCAGACTTCTGCACCTGCCAGATGCCTCCGGGTATTGGGTCGTTAACTTGCTTCCTTACTTTATAGAAAGTCGAACTCTTATTCAATCAGACTATTTATAATTTTTAGATAAAATACATATAAAATTTTATAAAATATAAAATTCAATATATAGCTCATGTTATATCTATATATATACATTTTAAATATACTGTACTTGTATAAAAAAAATAGCTAATTCCTTCAATTTTAACTACTAAATAATAAATATTCTAATTTATACTTTAATATATAGATTATGAATCATAATATAAATCTTAGTTGCACAAAACATGGAAATGTGTAAAAGTTTCCGAAATGGGAATGCCTAGAAACATGACCCCCACAAAATCAGTATGCATGGACAACATGGCTTATAAGAAATACAAAAAAGTTAGATATATATCTTTTATAAATAGCACATGGATAACATGGGTACCATATGCGCCTTATTAGGGGCTAGACCAGGATTCCTAACTTGCACTTCAGCCTTGTGAAGGCCTTCAGTGTATCACAGGAGAACTATACAAATATATGGCTGTACCCTCATTTGAGATAAATCCATCTTTAATACATTTTATATATTATATATGTGTAAATCAAAATTGTGCATTGATTTTAGATTTCTTTACACGTTATTAGAGTTTTGATGATGCTTGGATTGAGATCTTGATATATCTGAAGTTTGTTTTTCATAGTTTTGCTTAAGTATTTATTTACCCAGCTTCAGCAAAACGGCCTTAACCCACCCTTCAATGGCTATGTAAATTATATTACTATAATCTTGAAACTGCTATTTCTCATCTCAATATAGCTACTTCTTTATTGATATTTAAATGCATGACAACAAGAAGGCCTAGGATGCCAGTTTGTAGTTGATTATAAGACTACATTAACTTGCCATTGGATAGAAATTTATAAATTCCCATGCATAAACTAGTGGGCATGGAATGATATACTCCATTGCTTGATAAGGAAAAATGGCATTGATATTATCCATTTTGATTGCAAGGACCTTGACAATTTTACTAGAATCCTCAACTAATTCAGTTCAATTTTTTCTTTAGGGTGCTAGAAAGCTATATTTCTTTTAAAGAGAAATTAAAGCTTTACCTTGCTTAATCATTTAGGGAATCTGGATGGCCACAAATTCACAATTCTTTGAAGCTAGACATATTCCTGCCTTTCAAGTTTTATCTAAGATCAAATCTCTGATTTCAAGCCATAGAAAGCCTGCTGAGCAAGGTGTCCCTTGTCAAATAGGTGATCTGGGAATAAATAGATCCCAAGCTTAAAGAATTATTTAAGGAGCCAGGCAACATCCACCAGAGTTTAATTTAGGGAGAGAGAAAGCTACTTCAACGTCCTCAACTAATTCTTTTCAATTTTTTCTTTAGGGAGCTAGAAAGCTATTTCTTTTAAAGAGAAATTACAGCTTTACCTTGCTTAATCATTTAAGGAATTTGGTAGGCCACAAATGCACAATTCTTCAAAGTTAGACATATTCATGCCTTTCAAGTTTTCTCTTAGATCAGATCTCTGATTTCAAGCTGTTACCGGATTAACTAGCAGGGCTAGTCACGGATAAACATATGAAGGAGAAAGTGACCACTGTCACCTTAGCCACTTCTCCAAACTTCTTTGGAAGTCAAAACCTCCTAGGAGAGAGCCCTAATGTGAGTCTATAAGGACACTAAAACACCAAATAATGTCTTCTCTGAAGATGGTTAGTGACCAGTGCCTTATTGGAGTCAATTCAAGGAATGAAGAAAATACAGTATGAGTGTGAACTTGAATAGTGTAAGTGCGGTTAGTACATCTACTTCAGTAGAGCATTCCAATTTTCAGTTTTAGATCATCCATGTATCATATAGCAAGTTTGAAATGTCACTCATTGCAGGTACAACATATAGCATCCCAAGGTACTGCAGTATCGCAACGGTAAAGCAGTGTGAATTCAATGATATATCAGCTATGAAGGCAGCAGTAACCATCCACTATTTAAGCATAAGTCCATACATTGGTTTTATCATTTCAAACACACTCACCACTCTGTGCATACAACAGTGTATAGTATGAACTTGAACTAATTATGTGACTTTCTAGTTTAGGAAAAACAAATCAGTATGTATACTTGCAAATAGGTTCTTAAACAAAATCTTTAAGTGATCGTTTACCATCAGCCATAGAGAATTAGAAAGCATATGTAATATTCAGAGTGTAAACTATGATTATGTCCAAGATAACACCATTACATACAGTCTGATATAAATTTGCAAATAAGGTTTAAATCAATCCTTCTTGTGTTACAACACTAGCTAACCATCAAAATTAACTTTTGAAACTAAGATTACAGTGTAGTGTTTATATAGTCTAATATATATGCCTGCAAACAGGGGTAGTAGTAGTTTTACATTCAGTAACAAATAAAACCAATAAAAAGTAACCTTCTAACGAATGTTACTATGCTTGTTGCGCAGTGTTAGAGGATTGAAACGATGGGAAAATGGCAGGGCAGACACTGTATAGGGTGTGCTGCCACTGTAAGGGAAGCCCTTGTGGCTAGAAAGGGGGAGGACAATACCCTAAAGTGCAGACAGATCCCTTTTTAAACGCTGGCAGAGGTCTATCTAGAGCTTAGTGAGGATACCGAGGGCACAACAGAAAGAGCCTAGTGCTGGAAGGTGAGGGCTGTTTACTCACTAAAAATTTAATTCTCCAAAATCATGATGGATGGAAACTCTCTGGTGAGGGGCCGGATAGGGTTTTTATCCAACATTCACTAAAAATTTATCAATTCACAGTACTTACCATGGATTTTGTAAGAAAAGAAGGTGGTGTTGACGCCAGAGGTGCAGAATTCGTGGCCCGCCTCTTCAAAAGTCTCCAGGTTCTCTCCAATGCTACTTTACCCATGGCAGCTATGGCAATTACATAGAGAAATTGTGAAATAAACCGTGGTTAATATTGATCCCAAACTCCTCAACGGGTATGACCAATATCCATATCCAAAACCCACCAAACCCTCCAATGTTTGGCACGAACCCTCCAATGTTTGGCGCGAATGGTTAGGCCATTTGACAAGAAGTAGTAGGTTGAGCAGCAATCTAAATTGTCAGAATTGAAGGATGGTAAGGAAAATCGGAATGTCGTTGCTGTTGTAGAGGTTGGGTCAAGACCGTTCGACCTACCATGAAAATAAAATATTTGTGTGTTTTCATATATATTTTTTTATTTTTATTATTTAATTTGGATAATGGTTTTTTTTAAAGTTTTTTTAGGTATATATATGTATATATTTTTTTATTATTTTTTTTCATAAATTATGTTTATAGTGGTTTGGTTTGTTTTATTTTTTTATTTGTTTATATAAGTTATATAGATTTGTTTTTTTTTTTAATTATTTTATTATATAAAAAAAATTGTTTTTTTTTATATTTTTTGTTTTACTGTGTGGACTAGGTTAAATGAACAATGAATCAGGTAAGTAGTAATTTCTAGTAGAGAGGTGGGATGTGGGATGTGGGGTAGGTAGTAATGCGTTTTCTATAGACATTTTAACAATGATATTTTTGAAATGAAAATATAGTGACTAATGAGTTTCCTATCTCTTCTAATAAACTAGACATGTCCTTCCTTCTATAATGTAGTTATATAATATAATGCACTTTTCGAATTAATTATACATTTGATTAGAAATATTAGTGAACTTAATTTATGAAGATATCACTAAGTCCAAAATACATACTCTTTCATACCCAACTCTCATATTATGTAATGGATAAAGAAATATTTGACGAGACCTAGACACCCTCCTTTGAATGCAAATCTATTTTTTGATTAAATTCCTTGAACATGTGTGTAAGGGATGTGACAAAACATAATTTTAGCCTTCAATACTTTATTCATTTTAGGATAAGTGCTAGATTAGAAATTATATGACATTTTCTATTGCACTAGTCCATTAACATTTTTGAGTCACCCATAATTTGCAAGTCTTACAATCATCTTAGGAAGATCATTTTTTGCTTCTTGATGTTTGTCATAGATGTTTTCTTTTAAAATTTCAAATTCACAATCATTATTGTTGTTATCACTCTGCTTTTGGTTATAAAACTTGTGTTTAATAATTCACTGTTTATGATTGATTTTTTTCATGACTAGTTAAGGAATTATTAATTGTTGTATTTGTATTATCCACTTGCAGTACTACATCACTTGTATTATAAGTAACATCATATTTTCCATTGATTATTCATGTCACCATTCAAAGAAGGCGATTTGTGCCACAAGTTTCATTTAAATCATTTGTATGGGGTCATTGGTGTCGCAAGTTGTATCAATCTTTTGAATTAAGTCACTTATGTTACAAGTTGTATCTATTTTTTATTTTTTTAATTAATTGTACTTGAATGAATTCAATCACTTGCTCCTCTATTTCAGTTTGGTTGTGAAGATTAACCTTGCCCTTACACTATTAAATGAATCCAAACACTTAATCATATGTGC
>LPNX010266410.1:522969-542412 GCA_001517045.1 Pseudotsuga menziesii | reverse complement strand
AGCTTGATATTTGGATGGTTTGATGGTGCCCATCATCACCAGCTTGTCCTGTTCTTGTGTGAGAGATTCCATGAAATCTGCAAGGCTAGGCATCTTCCACGTTTGAGCTGTCAATTTTGTGGCATAAAAGGTAAAAAAAAACACTAAATAATCAGGGCCCAACTTCGAGAGGATGGCCAATACGAGCTAATAATCTTTCTTTTCGATACCACACTGTTTCAAATGCAAAACTAGTGCTTTGAACTTGGAGAAATATAGCTGCAGGGATTCAAAGCTCGTTGGACTCAGAGAAATCTGCTCATTTTCGATTTGATATCCCCTCATCTCATCTGTCTTTCCAAAAATATCAGCAAGCTTCTCCCATACTTCATTCGGTGATGTCAATCCATCGAGATGGAAAAGGAGGTCTTTAGAAATACTCAGACACAGGAGGCCATAAGCCTCATCCCTCCTGTTGTGCCATTTTATCTTCTCTGCAGCTGCATTGGGCTCTACTTCTGTTGCCATAGTCACCCTGTAGAGGCCTTTCGCTCTCAATAGTATCTCCATCTCTGCTTTACATTCAAAGAAATTGAAGGGAGTCAAGATAGTTTTCTGTGATTGATCCTTAGCTTAGAAAATCTGTCCCGACTGTCAGTTGAAGTCTCCCAGTCACTGATGTCGAACCTGCAAATTTTTTTTTGAAGGAGAGAAAAAATATACAATGGCTCTGATACCATGTGGAAATTGAACCAGGTGATAGATTAATTTTACTCACAACAATTAACAATTGATCATGCAAAATCACTCACAAAAGAGACTGAAATTGGAGCTGAACACTAAACTGTATTAAATCAGTGTACTATAGCCAAACTTGTAATAACATAGGTTGCTGAATAAATAACATACATCAGGTATTTGAATGCATGAGGAGCAATTTGAATCTAGCATAAATCAGCCTTACTAAAAATAAGCAAATCCCCCATAGGTGTAAAAAGCTGATCCCAAATCTGTCATGGAGCTCACGAATTAGAAAAATGGATTAGGAAAGCTAAAGAGTGGTGGAATGGCAGCTCATACATGATTTTGCATGGAGAAAAGAGTGGAGGATGAAGAGGACACAAAACTAGTTCACCTCACCTAGTCTAGCTTTTCTATTTGCCTTAAAACACTGAAAAATCAAGGAATAAAGCAGAAAAAGCAGAAGGGCGCCTAGGAGGCCAGGAATAAAGTAGATTTGATTCCTTGGGATTTCCCATGCGCTACATGAGTCAAATGAGGCAAGTTTGACCACTATGGATAGGTAAAAGACAACTTGCACAAGGTGGGACACATGAACTAGGCTAATAAGACAGGAATAATTAAATAAATGTCTAAATGGGTAAAATATGGGTTTATTATTCTAATAATTACAGTAGTACATTGAGGAGATACATCTATACGCCACATGAAGTTTTTCACAATCAGTAACTGGAACAGTTACTCTTCATCTTCTACATCACATGATCACTTCATCCTTTCTTTACAGAAACGCGTCGATCTTTCGATCCTTCGTAGTAGCACTTTGATCTTCTAGATCCTTTGTAGTGCTTTGATCCTTTGCAGCAGAAACTTGATCTTCTCAATCCTCTACAGCAACACTTCGATCTTATCGATCCTTTGTTGCAACACTTTGATCTTCTAGATCCTTTGCAACATCACTTTGATCTTCTCGATCCTTTGCAGAAGCACTTCAATCTTCTCGATCCTTTACAACAACACTTCGATCTTCTCGATCCTTTGCAGCAGCAGTTTGATCTTCTAGATCCTTTACAGCAACACTTCGATCTTCTGTAGTAGCCTTATTATCTTCTTGATCCTCGTAGCAGCACTTTGATCCTTTCAACCATTTTGCAATAGCACTTCAATCCTTTGTAGCAATCCTTCGATCCTTATTGATCCTTTTCAGCCGCACTTTGATCTACTTGATCCTTTGTTTCCATGCTACCTACAGTACACATGATCTATTTGCAGGATGATCAATCCTGATCACTTTAGGACTTAAGTCCAAGGATGATGCAATCCTCCATCAGCATGATCCATGAAATAGATTAGATAAATCATCTACAACTAAATGTAGATATCGACCACACCCAGTTCCATCCCTATTGTCTGTGAGGACTCATCGTAGACCATCCATACCACACAGGTTAGGACCACTCAAAAGTGAGTGTTATACTACGGTATATACACTCACATGTAGGTATACTCCACCATGTAAGAGTATTGTTTGTAGAGCAGATCTCGACCGCATACATAATGTCGGCCCATCGAAGAACATCCATACCACATAGGTTAGGACCACTCCCAAGTGAGTGTTATACTACATCGTCTGTGACGACTCATCATGGAGTATCCATACCACACAGGTTAGGAACACTCCCAAGTGAGTGTTTATTCTATGGAATTTACATATGAATGTAGCCATACTCTCCACACAAGATTATAGTCTGCAAGGAAGATCTCGACTGCATAGACAATGTTAGTTCCAGCATCCATGAGGACTCATCGTAGAGCATCCAGAACACTCTTGAGTGAGTGTTTAATCTAAAACATCCACAACTGAATGTGGGTACTCTCCATGAGAGTAACATCTATAGGTCCATCCTTAGTTAGTAAGGACCAATCTCATGAAAAGAGTGGCTTGTGAAAGAATTCTTCTTTTGTGGAAGACATATAGTCTACGACACAATTCCATACTTCATAAACACTCACCAAAATTGCAACACTCATAATCTTGTGACAAAAACATTCATAAACTTGCGACAACAACACTCAATTTTTTATGACCTATTTCCTTCTCTTTTTGAACTATTAGTCGACCAAAGTACGACTGTCCTGATAAGGATTTAGCCGACTTCCATTCACCAATCCTTTGAAAGGTGTACCATCTAACTTCTGCAATTGCACTGCTCCTCCTTCAGTGATATGAATGACAATATATGGCCCCAACCAACGTGTCTGAATCTTTCCAGGATGCTCTAAAAACTTACTATCATAGAGGAGAACAAGATCTCCATTCTGAAATTAATTATACTTATATGTCGGTCATGCCATGCTTTCTGTCATACCTTCTTGACATTTTGATGGTATCCTATGATAAATTGATCATCTTCTAACTGTAATAGTTGCAACAATATTGATTTGATAGCACTAAAATTGTCCATTTCAGTAATTGTAGCTATCCTTAGACTGGGTGTAATATATTCCATCGGCATAGTAACCTCTAATCCATAAACTAGTCAAAATGGAGTTTGGTCTGTCAACTTTTTATAGGTGGTGTGATAGGCCCATAATACTATAGGTATTTTCTAATCCTAATCATCTCTTTGTACATTACAAATATTTGTCAATGTGTTCTCCAAAATCTTATTTAATGCCTCGGCAACAACATCCGCTTGTGGGTGATATGATTTTTTCTTCCAGTGTTGAATTTGAAATTCCTCAGTTAATTTGTCAATCAACTGATTGACAAAATGAATGCCTTGGTCACTTATAAAAATCTTTGGGCATCCAAATTGGGTTACTACATGGTCGAACATAAATTTTGCAGCAGTTGTTGTAGTACAATCCTTTTCTAGCGTTGCTTCATCCCATCTGGTAAAGTAATCTGTTGCAGTGATAATGTAATGTGCACCCATTCTTTTTCATGGAGGAGTAATAGGTCCCACAAAATCAATATCCCATTTTTTGAATTCTTGTAAATTTATCTGAGATACTAGTGGCATCTCATCTCGTCACGATGATTTTCTAGTTCTTTGGCAGATATCACGGCTAGGACAATAATCTATAGCATCGCCATGCAAATTAGGCCACCACAATCCAACTTGTAGAATATTTTGCACTCAGTTTCTTTTCCTGTATTATGAGCTTTTGCGACACCATCATGCATTTCATTCAATACCATCAGTCGCTCATGTTCCAAGACACAACGATGAAGGATTTCATTTGGTCCCATTTTGTATAATTGTCGAGCAATCAATTGGAAGTCTACAACTTTTACAACTATTTTTTTCTTCTATGTTGTAGTGAATCCTTGTGGTGCATATCCTGTAGTTAATAAATGCATAATATATCAAACATCGTGACTGTAAATATTTGTGCGTTATGAATACTATTATCAATATTACCAAGTTCTTCTCCACTTTCTATCGTCGACAGATGGTCCGGTCTTAAATTCAGTCAACCCGGTTTAACAATAATATCAAAGTCAAATTCTTGGAAGAGGAGAAGTCATCGATGAATCTTCCCCCCCCAACACTGGTTTCAATGACCATATATTTCAACGCAGAATGATCTGTATACATCTTGAAATGTCCTCCCAACAAATAGTGCCAATCTTTTTGACGAGCATATACCATAGCTAGTCCTTATCTTTCTGTCGTGGTATAGTCCTTCTCTTTGGTGGACAATTTTATACTAGCAAATGCAATGAGATGATCAATAGAACCTTCACCTGGTTGTGCAAGTACAACATGGCAATGCGATAGATAATGATTCAACATGTACATAAAACTCATTCTTCTAGTCTAGAAATACTAATATGGGTGTTGTAACCACCTTATTCTTAAGAATATCTTGACTCACTTGACATTGCTTACTCCACTGTAACTTAACATCCTTCTTTAACAATTTCTCCATAGGGGCAGTTACTTCTTTATAATCTCCGATGAACTTTCTGTAATACCCCATATGTCCCAAAGATTCACTAGTGTTTTACTGGCGAGGGGGGTGGNTCTTTAACAATTTCTCCATAGGGGCAGTTACTTCTTTATAATCTCCGATGAACTTTCTGTAATACCCCATATGTCCCAAAGATTCACTAGTGTTTTACTGGCGAGGGTGGTGGTAAGTTGAAAATAATTGTGATCTTTGTAGGATCCATCAGTATTCCATCATGACAGCCCACATGACCCAATAAGTTTCCAAAAGGAGCACACAAAATGCACTTCTTCAAATTAAGGGAAATATGGAACTGTTGACATCATTTCGATATCATTCTAAGACTCTCAATATGATCTTTTATTAGCCCAAATACTGTCCATTCATCAAAGTATACTTCAAGGAATCTATGTATGAAATCTTTAAAAGAAACTACAACTATCCTAGAAAATATAGCAGGGGCATTCTTGAGTCTAAAAGGCATTACCATAAATTGGAAACATCCCCACTCTATCACAAATGTTGTTTTGTGTTGATCTTCCTTTGCAATTCTGATCTAATCGTAACCAAAGAACCCATTAGTAAATGAAACTTCATGGCCTCTAACACTCTCCAATAATTCATCTGTAAACGGAGTCGAAAATGGGTCATGCAGACAGACATCATTTAGCCTCCTTAGGTCGGCGTAGATACACACTTCACCAACAATTTCCTTATCTTGTACTACCATAGGACTAATCCATTTGGATTATTCAACAGGTTCTACAATGCCCGCATATAACATCCTGTCTAACTATGTCTTAAATTTTTCTGTCCACCTTGGATTGAGCTGATATGGTCGTTGTTTGATAGGATTTGCGCTAGGCTTCAAGGGAATCCTCATTTCTCCAAGATCTCCAACAATTCCCTTCATTACTGAAAATTTAGCTAGAAACATATCTTGAAACTCATGTAGAAGGTCTGTAATATTTTCAATGGTCTCGTCATCCCAGTATTCTTCAATATTAAAAAAATTCAGGTTCTCTAGAGAACCAATATTCACTTTCTTTATTTTCAGAAAGTACCTGATCCTTCCATCGTGTGAGTACCTTCAGACTTAGGAATATTTATGTTGTGTGGATCATCATCATCAGGTTCACATGTTACATTATAGCAATCCATCCAATGTTGGGCTATCGCGCTTCTTTGATGGAAATTTGTCATTGAAATCAGAATATCTTCAAATATATTAGTCTTGATTACTTGTAGAGAAGCATCAATTGAACAATGATCATCAGCAAATTCAAACGTACGCGTGAAACTGGAAGCTATCTCCTCCCACTTAATTGTTCCTCATTGTAGCTCAACTGTCATATACCAGTTTCTAGGTATCATGTCCAAAGTATGCATAAACTGGTGGACCCATTCCTGTCATGATAGTGTCTCCCATATTGTGTGATGATGCTCAATGTGTTCGATAGGATTAGCTAGTCCTATATATTTTAGACCAGTATAGAGCATCTTTTCTCCAAATCAAACTTCTAACAGTGTTTGGCATTGCGACCATTCTAAAATAGTTTGCTTGTGCACAACCCACCATCTTGCTGGTGTAGCCTTCAATGCAAAGTACATGGCTAACAAGTGCTAAGGTTTTGTTACTTTCTCTTCAAAATCTGTCAAAAAATATTCCAGGTTAGGAAAACCTTCATAGGTAGATAGATCACATACCTTGGTACCTACCCGTCGCATTGATTTTGTAATTTTTACGCATTTTCACATTGATAATTCATGGATTCAGTTCTTCCAATTCTCCAAAGCTTCTCATGAACCCAATGAGCAGGAAACAATGCTTCTCCATCTGAGTTTTCCATCGACCATCGGATTCATATAATCATCCATCGCAGAGGTAATATTATAGATATGGTCCAGATATCCATCTTGTCCTTCATTATTTACCTTCTCGACATACCTCTGGCATTCTAGAGGATCAAGCAACGCGACAACCCTTAGCTTTTCATATTCAAAAGTTAATATCCTTTTCTTAAAATTGATAATTGTTTGATTATCAATGGTCCAGTTGATCCCCAAAAGAGAGAGATATATATTCGTATCATCAACAATATCTATCACTTCAAAATATGCATAATTATCGAGTCCTTCTATCTTGGCAGGAACCTGTGTCAGTCACACCAATAGACAATAATAATGTTGACACTAGAATCCAAGTCCAAAATAATATAATTGATGTCGTAATCTTCTATATGGGAAGTCATCCTTAGCTCACTACGAGTTTTCAATCTTTTCCTAATGTGGTTAACTCTCTTTTCTAGTTGCACGTCTACTTGACATTTTTCTATTAAGGTCGTTAGTTATTCTACAACATCTATATTTGTTATTAATGCTAAACAACTTTTAGATAATTCTTTCAATTTACTAACCTTTTATGTTGGTTTCTTTTAAAATAGTAGTTTGAATCTTTGAGGCATATCCAATATTGGTCCTTCACTTAGTATAGTAGTAGAGGTCAATGCTTGATTTCCATTGACGAACTCTGTTGAGTGTCCAAGAATACTTAATTTTCCTTCTGGACATCAAACAATGTCTTCTTTTGTTGTGTCAGTAGCACTCTCGGTTTCCCATATTGTGCTTCTTCATCCGCTCCATTCGCAACACCTCCTCTTGTCACGATGACATTATTAGGTTCCCTCGGTTCAACATAAATATTCTGTAGGTTTGGATTATAATTCAGAGGCGGGTTCTGGTATCCCGTGTTTCTAAGCTGCCACTTAGCAATCAACTGCAGACATTCTTCAACAATGTGATCCAGCGCTTTATAGTACGATCATGTTGTCGTAGGATTAGTGCAATCTCTAGAAAATGTCCAGGATGTCCACAATTATAACAGATGAATCGGACTCTTCTGCGACCAAATCCTCCTCCTTGTCCTCGACCTCTAAAAATTCCACCTCCTCTCGGATGAGGGTATTGTTCCTGATTATATTGATCCTATGGGTATTGTTCCTAAGGAAATTATGCATGCGATCGCTCAACTTGCATCTGTTCATCATTCTTCATTAGGTAGGTGTCGATTTTCTTCTCCTGCAGTAGTTGATATGCTTTTTATTATTTCTCATCGTTTCTTACTGATCGACAAAATTTGCAATATAGACTAGCTGGTGCAGTTACTATTTTTTTGTAAATATAAACATTCTTCCAATCGATGTCCTCTAGTTTGAAAAATTCTACACCAAGGAATCCATTGTGTCTTTATCGGATTCAATGCGCATGATGCAAGATATTTCGTGAAGGTTGGACATGAATTTTTATGGTGGCCCTCATTTATGCATCGTGTACACCATAGTTCCTCCTATATTTCTTTCCCTTTCTTGATATCCTGCAGTTTTAATGTGAGATTATTAAGTTGCGACTGTATTTGCACCATTCCTGCACCAGTTTCTCCTACTGGTGAAGCGTCCAGTTTCATAGCCAGCTCAAGAGCCTCGCTTTGAGATACAATCTTTTGTTGCATCAAAGGAACACGGATATGTGGTAGCATCGTCACAATAAACCATTCTTTGTGTTGGATATCAAACATCTGAAACCTTACTTTACCCATATAAGTTTTGAATATTTGGTCGAAGTCCCAAGTAGACTCTGTAGGTAACTCTTTAATCTCTTTTAACCCTGTAATGCACTGCTACTCAGATTTAGGATTCTTAAACTTATCTATCAATCCCGTCCATATTTGACCTAATGTATTATAAGAGATTCCTTCCAGAACCACATATAATTTCATGTACCAGTCAAGTGCACGACCTATAAGGATTGTGATCATCTGGCCTTTCTTTATGAACTCATCTTGGACCCATTGTACGATCCATGCAATGTCGCATAGGAACCAATGTTGCTTAGGGTCCTCTAACCCATTTTCATTGAATATCAACAAATTTATATAATTTTTCCATCCATTCTTTTTACTCTTCGTATTGTTGAGTTAAAGGTTCTACTGGTGGGACTTCCTTGACTATTATTCCCACTATTACTATTATTATGATCGACAAAACCATTGGGTGATGTGTTTCTATATCTTAGATTAGATCCTGGAGATGTACGTGGGGTTGTAGGTATGCCGTATTCTTGATTTGGATCTAGTACCTCTTCTTCCTCTTCATATTTAAACTGATATTCCTCTTCTTCATTGCAAGACTCTTTGTCACAATGTGGTGTTGAATTTTTATGGTGGCCCTCATTTATGCACGTGTACACCATAGTTCCTTCTATATTTCTTTCCCTTTCTTGATATCCTGCAGTTTTAATGTGCGATTATCAAGTTGCGACTGTATTTGCACCATTCCTGCACCAGTTTCTCCTACTGGTGAAGCGTCCAGTTTCATATCAAGCTCAAGAGCCTCGCTTTGAGATACAATCTTTTGTTGCATCAAAGGAACACGGATATGCAGTAGCATCGTCACAATAAACCATTCTTTGTGTTGGATATCAAACATCTGAAACCTTACTTTACCCATATAAGTTTTGAATATTTGGTCGAAGTCCCAAGTAGACTCCGTAGGTAACTTTTTAATCTCTTTTAACTCTGTAATGCACTGCTACTCAGATTTAGGATTCTTAAACTTATCTATCAATCCCGTCCATATTTGATCTAATGTCTTATGAGAGATTCCTTCCAGAACGACATATAATTTCATGTACCAGTCAAGTGCACGATCTCTAAGGATTGTGATCATCTGGCCTTTCTTTATGAACTCATCTTGGACCCATTGTACGATCCATGCAATGTTGCATAGGAACCAATGTTTCTTAGGGTCCGCTAACCCATTTTCATTGAATATCAACAAATTTATATAATTTTTCCATCCATTCTTTTTACTCTTCGTATTGTTGAGTTAAAGGTTCTACTGGTGGGACTTCCTTGACTATTATTCCCACTATTACTATTATTATGATCGACAAAACCACTGCGTGATGTGTTTCTATATCTTATATTAGATCCTGGAGATGTACGTGGGGTAGTAGGTATGCCATATTCTTGATTTGGATCTAGTACCTCTTCTTCCTCTTCAGATTTAAACCGATATTCCTCTTCTTCATTGCAAGACTCTCTATCACAATGTGGTGTTGATTCATAGTCCATTTTTTTGGTTTCACTATAACTTCCTCTCTTGGTCGCAGACCTTCTTCTCTTACCTGACCGAAATATTCTTCCACTTCTCAGATGACCACCTTCTAGCTCAGCCTCACTATCATTAGGAAACATCTCAGTTGATTATGGTCCATTCTGGTCACAATATTTCTTGTTACATTACCCGATTCTCCACGCACAAATGTTTACTCATCGGACTCCATTCTCAGGATCCTCTTTTCACATACCAACATCTTGATCCACAACTTCAAAATTTTCAGATAATGACCTCAAGGTCCTTGGAAAAAATATCATTCTGCTTCATTGTATGACTTTATTGTGTTAACTGCAATTTTTGTGATATATCCCTCCAAAATACTATCAACCCAGAAGTCGACAACCATAGATATAGGATTAGCAATTCTTTTCAATTGTTGGATCAACTAAGGATTCCACTCTGTAGGTTCTTCGGCCTAAAATTTTTTCTACTGATTTGCTAGCTTCGACAACCACTCATGCAATACAATGGGAAACTCACTAAATAAAATTTCATTGATTTCTATGTAAAGGTATCGTTCCAACCATTCTATCAGGCTCAACCGCAATCCTTTAATTTCTTCCCTTACAAACTCTAGTGCTTTATAATAAACCCAATTTTGAATTTTGGGTTTCCTCGGGTGCCAAAAAATATCCGTCACAATGATTTACGGTCTCGGCAACGAAACCATTTGTTGGATTACTTCTCTGTCGACCTAGATTTAGATCCCTTGTTCGTCAACAAAACCCAAGATATTGGCCCAACTGAGAAGAACTGCATCAACAACACCTACGACGCAGATGAAGTCTCACATGATGTATCTTTTGGAGACTGCCAGAACCGAGTTTCTAGAGTTATGAGGGGGGTTTCCTTGTACAACATTATGAGGTCACTTGATCGAAACTGGGAAATAAACTTTTGTCTCATACATTCATTCAAGAAGATAACTCGTTGACACGTCAACATATATGACAATATATAACACATAGTAAGTACTATTCCATATGAACATAACATTAGATGTGCAACATATATAAATAAGTTCTTTCCCAACAAATCTGCTCGACACATTTAGATAAACTAATTCACAACAGATAAGCATTCGACACAAACACATAGATTACATAGACACAAGGTTTAACGCGGAAATCCAGCTGGGAAAAACCACAAATGTGCTCTTAATCTGGCATGAGAAATGGTTTAGCACATTTGGTGTACGCATTCAGCTTGCAGACTCTTCTTTATATATTCTTTAAAATTCATGTATTCTTTTCTCGTCTCATGCTCTCTAGTTTTTGGTCTCTATCTCTTTTCTCGCCCTTCTTCTTTTTCTTAATGGTCGTCTCGGAATATGTCTCTCTCTGATATCATCTATGACTTGATCCACACATAGATTGGATCGATGCTTATATGTTTTTATACTTCTTCATTTAATCGTCGACTGACTCTCCATTGTTAGTCGACATGATGTATTTCTAATCTAACGCATCCCATTTCATCTAAAAATAGGCACTATCGACCCAAATTACAATCATGATTTATTCCCAAAATCTAACTATCAGTCTAACTAACTCTTTTCTCAAAAACAGATCAAACTCCTCGTCTTGACCTACTTTTTTCCTCTTTTGTTGCGGCTCCTTTCGTTGTGGTCTTTCCTTTTTTCTGACCGAAATATTCATCTTTCTGAGCAAACTTCTGGTTATCTTCTCATCTTTTCCTAGGGCTAACATGGCCTCTATAGGAAACCCAAGTTTGTATCGGAACAAATTTCAGAAATGACGAGTGCACCGAATCATAAGCTTTGGTGAAATCCATTTTAAGGATAAAGGCTTACAATTTCTTGGATTTGATAGAGTGAAGAAATTCTTCAGCAACTCCCACTGCATCAAGAATCTTCATGTTTGATTATAAGCCGCACTTTTCTTTGTGAATCTTCTCCTCATGAATAGGCTTGATTCTATTCGCTATGTCCTTTGTGATGATTTTATATACCAGATTACACATAAATATATGGTTGTAATTATTAAAGGGTTTAGGAATCAAAACAATGAAAGTAGGTAGAGTTCATATTTCCTAGAACATATCCTTTTTGTCTTGATTCTTCCATAGAATCAACCAAATCTTTTCCTACTAGAACAAAGAAATGGAGAAAAAAAATCCACAGGACCCGGGATTTATGCCTTACCAAAAATTTTAAGAATTGATTTTACCTCCTCTAAGCCGACTTTATATCCAACCATGATCCCTTCTTCTTCAGAAAAAAAACCTAGGGTAATTTTTTGAAACCTTCACTTGATCATGTAAATTAAAAGAGTTGCTTTGCTGATATACATATTTAAAGAAATTCACTTCTTCTTTTTCGATGAGTTTCTGATCGTAGATGAAAGAACCATTTTCATTTGAGAAGTCACCATCAAGTGCTGAATCATCAGATCACTACCTCACTAACTTGAGAGAGGGTGTCGTCATAGTCTTCTATCGCTACACAAAATAATTGAATTCCAGATCACTACATTTGCTAATCATTGTGGATGTACGATGTCATTGAGTTTAGTATAAAAGATGAGTCATCATTTTCATCTGGCCACTCTCACGATGTCATTTTCAAGTTCAAAAGTGTTGTCAACAAAAGGATAATGGGATACATATTATATGTTAAGATTGCATTATTATATTCCGGAAGATTCACTGCGATTTCAAGTATTTGAGCATTATGATTCCCTGATCATCAACGAACTTGAGGTTGAATGCGTTTTTTCATCCATGGAAGATGTTCCAACACCGAGGTTTTAATGTGCATTTCTCTGTGTGCAGAATTCTGCATGAGCGTCTTGTTGATCGATATGAAAATGTTGATTTTGTCAAGGGTTTTAACTGGGCAGAGAAGTTTGGTGTGTAAGTTTGAGTGTATCTCTTGTGTTTGTAAAATTATATTTTGAAGAACCAACCCAAGAACACTGTAACATAACATAAGCTAGTGTGTCTAAGCCCCGACCTTGCTGGCACAAGTTGGCCGCTGGTTTGGTTATGTCTATTTCTATTATATGCTGATGGGTTATGTGAAGCCAAGAATGTCAGTTACAGGTTGCTTTATGTAATATTTTATGTGTGTATTTGTGAAGGTCACTTGTATGATTATCTTCTGGACAAGTTCAGTACCTAGAGTACTCTTAGATTAATGTTGGATTCAATGAGCTCTGTGCTCCACAGATCTTTGGCAGAGTATAGTATTCAATACTGTTAGTCACTACAAATCCTTTATTGCCTATGATTTGAGAGTAAGTGTAAATGCTCATAAAGACCATTTAGACAAGATTCTGTATTGTATTTTCTATTTTGCAATTGTGTTTTATAATGTAAGCATTAAAAGGAGTGTTAGAGATGATGCTTTCATTAATGCAATGCATGTAGATTTGATTTGAGATTTGTTAGGGTTGTTGGAGATTGTTGAGATATTCTCTCAACCTATATGTCCAACATTGGAATAAGTTAGATCTCATAACACTTATATAAGTGTGTTTTATTTGGGTTTGAAAATAATATACTAATATACTTTTGTGTGAATATAAAAAGTGCCTCTTCTTTTAATAAAATAAAACACCATAGATTTATATTAACTTTTAGTAAACCAACATACATTAGTATTAACTCTTCATCTATTTTAAGTATACACTTTAAATAATTAAAATTATTTATATCAACTTTTATACTAAGTAAATTAACATAAATTAATATTAATTCTTAATCTATTTTAATTTATTTTGAAGTGTAAACTTTTTTTTCAATCGAAAGTATAGCCATATTCAAAGTTTTGTTTTGAGAATCAAGAAGCGTGCTTAAACTCATAGAAAATATTGCCATATTTAACCTTTTGAGAATCAAGAAGCCTTGTTTAAACTCATACTCATAAATAAACTCTTTTGAGAATCAAGAAGCCTTGTTTAAACTCATAAATAAACTCTTAGTCAACATACCCCACTATTTTTACCAATAAGCTTTTTTAAAATACAAACTTTAAATGATGGAAATTGTGAAAATCATATCTTTAAAATACAAAGAGTATTTTAAAGAGTATTCACATTATGAAAGCTATGTCTACCCACCCTTAAATCCCAAATTAAAAATCTTAAAAAAATGTTACATGAAATTGAAATACCTAATTTATAATGAAAATACATATTGCTCTGTTTCTTCTTATATAATTTGATGTATTTAGCTCTCAGGTAAGGTAATGTCAGAGGTGATACATTTCAATGCATACATGATTCAATATTATATTTCTTTAAGAAGTGAACACCAAGAACAAATTTCATAGTTACTTCAAAGCATCCAACGTTGCACAATAATTTTTTGTCTTCCAATTCTGTTTGAAGGATATTTTATTGACTATCTATCTCAAATTAATAACCAGCAGTTAAACTCAACGAATGATATCCGATTTAAATGCAAACTTGAACGGCTGGCTCGTGATCTGGCTGGAGTTAAACTCTAGATCCTGCGTCGAGCAAACTCGGTGGTAGAAAATGTAGTAGGCAAAGTGTCTCGGAGGTCAAATCTCTTTGGATCGAAGGGGCCGTATAAGGAGAGTTGGAACGCATGTGGAGAAGGCAATTGGGGCTGCCATGTGCTGACAGCAAAACAAAAAACAAGTTTTTAAATACCAGCAGCAGGAGTAGGTGTCAATAGTAGGTGACATCTTGGCTCTTGGGCATCAACAGGATGCGATATGGCACTTGGGCATCAATAGGATACGATATGGCACTTGGTAAAATGTAGGGTTGGGAAATTTGGAGTAGGAGAGGAGTTATCAGATTGCAGCTAGAAAGCATTTAAAAAGTAGCTCTTGATTTCATTATGAATGCAATTTATAAGTATGATTGGATACTGGCAGAAGGGTGTGTATAGTTTTAATCTTTTTTCTCAGTTTTTATAATGAGTTGTTTTTGTTTGCTGTGTTTTGGTCAATTTGTAAAAAGGTATACCTTCAGCAAGGTGTTTTGGATGCTGCATTTCTGTTCAGCCTGTTGTAATTTTCTTTTATCCTTTTTTAATACAAAATTTCTTATAGTTTTTGTTTTAAAAAAACAGCAATATCTGCTTAATTAAAAAAGAATAATTAAATCATAAACTATTAAATATTATCTCATATTATGAGTTTTTTAAAGATATCCTAACAAATATACAACCAATTTTTTTTTCTTTCATAGTGGTTCAAATCTCTAATAATTTTAATTCTGGGATCAAGCATCTCAATCAAACCGAATCCAACTTTGTGCGCGCTCTGTGTGTTCGTCCGAGAGGGGCCAAAATCGATTTTGCTTCCAGTCAGCTTGCGTTGCTTTCTCCCGATGTCCCATCACGCTTTTCGATGAGTTTTAGCAGCAGAATGCTTCGCAGCTCAGATGCCAATGATTTGAGCGCTAGTAAGGAGACATACTACATAGACCTCTCTTTTGAATGTGCCCACTTAGAACGGTTGTCATTAATTCAGGGAAAGCTAAAACACGCCTAAAAATTTTCAAAATACAAATTATTTTATAACGGTTAAGCTAAAGTCGTTATACATTAAACATTACATACTTGTTTCTTTCTATAATTTTATAAATTTATTTATATCAATAAATAATTTTGTTTAAAATTTTACTTGTTATAACTAAGGAAAACTTATTTATCCGTGGTATTTCTGGCTTCTCCTCCTGAAGCAAGTGTGGAAGGATAGTCAAATGGTTCTTGACAAACCAAAACTCTCAAAACATGTGTATATCTATGACTGCCGCTTAGATATTAATTGGTTTTAATTTGACTTTCAAAATATTTGTACAAGTATGTATATAAAAGATTATGTCTAGCGAAGATTAATTAGTTCTATTCTGAAAATTGGTGAGTCTAGTGGACATTAATTAGTTCTATTCTGAAAATTGGTGAGTCTAGTGGAGATTAATTAGTTCTATTCTGAAAATTGGCGAGTCTATGTTTATGAGTGGAGATTAATTAGTTCTATTCTAAAAATTGGCCAGTCTATGTTTATGAATCAAAGTTCAAGGGACAACTTATCATGTGCTTTCAAATGTCAATCTGTCAGTAAATTAGCCCACTAATGTTAATGTATATTATATAATAATAATATTCCAATGTAGAGTTGCGTCCTGAAGTCAAGACATACGGCCTCTGTTCATGGCACCTGATTTCCATCGAGCGCCATGATTTCCATCGATGTGATGTTGGAATTTTTGGAATTTGAGGACTTCTTGTCAGTTCCACCGCATTTTTTGGTCAAATACTTTTAAATATTTTGGAACCTTGGAATACACGGTAAATAATTTTCCAAAACATATTTTTAAAGTTTAGTGATTTTTATAAGTTTGTCATTAATTTTTTTTAAAGTTTTTGAAGAAACTAAACTTTTAAATTGATTCCTAAACCCAAATTTTAATTACTGTTCATAGGGATGTCAATTATTAATTTGTAGTATTTTTTAAAGGAATTACAGATAATATGGATGTTGATAGATGCCAATTATTAATTTGTATTATTTTTTAAAGTAATTTTGGTAGATTTTTATTAATTATATAATAAAAACTAAACTAATTTCTTCATTGCTTAAATATTTTAATTACTTAAACTCTTTAATAAAAAAATTAATTTAATTTGAAAGATAGAGATGAAATTAGTTTCCAACCTGAGTCCCAGTTCTCTGAATAGTTAGAAGAAGAGGGCTCATACTTCCCTGGCTGCATTGATTTAACAACAGCAGATCCTTGCCACCTGCCATGTGACTGATACCATACAGTTTTTGCAACAGAACAAAAGTAATATGTCGACACCCTCCACACCTTATTCACGCCGCGCCGCCAAGGTGTTGTGTTTTCAACGTACTGTTGAAAATTCTTTAGTTACAAGCTGCATATTATTATATATATGCTTTATTCAAAAGAGTTGTATAAACATTCATGATTGTGATATTTTCTGGTTATTATTGATGGGAATCGGGTGATTTTGAGAACCTTATTGACGACCTCAATGTGAGGACAAGGGAGAGCGTGAATACCAAAACTCCGGTCTTCACAACAAAACCACTAATAATAGGAAATAAAACTCAGCGGAAAACGACCTTCTCCAAACTTGTTATTATGATAAATATTTATACAAAAATAAATTTAATTCCAACTCCTTATATTCACCATGCCTGAAAAACTAAAAGTTTAAAATAAACTTACAATACTTCCAAACACTCTTCGATACACTACTTAGGAAGAGTTACAGATTTAGAGTTGCCGCATTCCACTAGGACTTAGAGTTTCCACATTGCACTATGATTTAAAGTATTTGCCCTAATTAAGAGGTGTCCTCATTCTTATATAGTTATATTTTTTAAACACATTTTGAAAATCAATTCCAACACTTATCTTTAATTTTCAACTGCTTACATTTTCTTTTTTTTTAACAATCAATGCAGATGACCATGATTTACCAACATGGTTTGTAACTTAAAAAATTTGAAGATCTCAAAACCTGTTCGCATGTTTTCACTTTAGTCATTGCCACACCTTGAACCAGGTGTAGTATGTACTTGAACTTCTTCATCTTCCATTTTGTTTCCATTTTGTTTTGCTTCTAAATTTCTTCTTGTAAATTTCAAATTTGTTGTCATCATTTTCATTAGAGGAACTTTATGTTTCGCTCCAACTTAAGCTAAATGCATAGCCTTTAAATCCTTGACCTGCCTAACATGTTTTCTGTTGTAGACCATTCAAAAATCAATATGCTGTTTTGGTGATTCTCTATGACATTAACTTGCTCAATGTTCTTTTGCCACTTATCAAGTGTTGGCAAAACTTGAGCTCTTCAAAGCTCCACCTCCTAAGAAATCCATCAAGAGATTTTTCTTTATTTATGTCGTTAAGCTGAAAACCAAAAATTAGATTTTTCTTTATTTAAGTGGTTAAGCTGAAAACCAAAAATTAATCACCTTTTTCATCTTCATCTTCATATCCTGTGTATAACATGCGCTCATCTTTAACATCTTCATTCTTTCTTACATACTGTTGTATCTTACTTTGACATTCTTTTACAATTTTCTATCTTTGACATTTTCTTACAATTTTCATCATCCTTGATTTCTTCATTTACAAATTTAGTGTTGTTGTGAACACCATCAAATTCAACATTAATAAATTCACTATTTCACTCAATTTTATCTTTGCTCCTCAACAACTTCAACACTTTTAATTCATGGTATTCATCAACTTTCCTAATTTTACGTCTACTGTCATTACCTCTACATACATATCGGCATTCAAATAACTATGCAAAATAATCGTTTCAATTACACTCCCTTTTTCTTGAAGGTGCTCAATGTGTTTCTCAACTGCTTCACTAATAAATATATATATATATATATATATATATTACTTCATCTGTAGCTTTTAGTGCATTTTCTTTGTTCTTCATTATACCTGTAACATCACAAACATAAATCATTTTAAGAAAATCTTTAGTTCTCCAGAATTTACTATCCATGAGATTTTTTCCTCTTCAGTTTCACACTTTTCATTTTCATGTAATTCCAATTTATTTGCATCAAAATCAGGCTTCTTAGATTTTGCTACACGCTCAATCCATTCTTCAAATTCTTGCTTCCGTGTCCCAGTCACTTTGAATGAGAATCTCTTTTCATTTGGTCTTATGCCTAGCAAGGTAATTATGTTTCAAGCTGTGAGTGTAAAATTACTCAGCTGGAATTTTATAATCCACCAGTCAAATTGGTTGTTTGAACCATTTTCTAAAAAAGAAAAAAATGAAACGTTTTATTGAAAATGGCTAGACCGAGCATACCCTAATCGTTCCCGAATCCCGATGGAAGGCCCGAATGTGACGCATGCCTTGCAAATCACGATTTCTTTCTCCATGGAATTGTGCAATGTCGCATTACTAGTGGCAATTCAAAGATATTAATGTTTTCCTTCCCTCCAGATTCTTACACTCCATTGCATAGAGTATCTTGGTCGAGGGATTCAATCTGTTTTCCTTTAAAAGCAGCTTGAATGACCTGCTGGCGATGAAAATAGAAAGCTTAATAAGATTGGGATAAGTGGAGTTGATGATATTTCATCTTTTTATGTTTAAGATTTGAAGTAGATAATTAATTCTAGTGGATGAAATTCATCTATCCCCGTCAATTAACCACCCTATTTTTAACTTCCATATCGTCAGTCTCTACTACTTCATACATATACCTTTTACATTTGAACCATTCAAAGGATCCTTGTTCTCTAGTAACCCAATATAAATATGCCCGAGCCGGTACTTTAAATCCTTTGTAATTGCTTTTTTCAGGGATTCTCAAAATAAATGATGAAAATTATGGAGATCATAGCCTCATCCTATCAAACCTTGATAGGTTCAAAACTAAATCATCTCAAAAAAAAATGTTACATGAAATTGAAAAACCTAACATGTAATGAAAACTACAGATTGTTCTGTTCTTCTAGCATAATTTGATATATTTAGCTCTAAGGTAAGGTCATGTGCAAGGGGATACATTTCGATGTGCATACATTATATTTCAATTAAGAGGCGGCGGACACTCCCGGGATGGCATCCAACG